>JABUQX010145177.1:32500-37500 GCA_015478945.1 Trachelipus rathkii | reverse complement strand
TATATATATATATATATATATATATATATATATATATATATATATATATATATATATATATATATGTATTATACAATAACTCTATATTTATTTATATATATATATATATATATATATATATATATATATATATATATATATATATATATATATATACTATATATATATATGTTCTAAGCAACCTTTTATTGATTTTAATAAGACAGTGATGTCGAAGCAGGTGACTTGAAAACTGTTCCGAGATGTCTTCTTTTTTGGAGAGGCGGATCGGACTAGTAGTAAAGCCTCCTGTACATTGTCTAACGGCGACGCTCTTGTCGATGGTTCGTGTCCTGGCGCGAGTGAAATTTTTCGTCTTATTATTGCAAATTTCTCGCAACGAGCATGTTGTGCGCATGTCGGCGATCCTTGACTTTGGTCAGCTGCTCCTGTAACCTTAGGCACCCCTCTGAAAAATGCCGTGTAGCCCAAGCAGAAGGGGTTCTAACCACCCTTATGTGGATTTAAATATGTAGCAAGTTTCAAAGCAGTGATATCGAAGCAGGAGATTTGAAATCTTCCGAGATGCCTTCTTTTTTGGGGAGGCGCATCGGACTAGTGGTAGAGCCTCCTGTACATTGTCTAATGGCGATGCTGTTGTCGATGGTTCGAGTCCTGGCGCGAGTGAAATTTTTTTCGTCTTATTATTGCAAATTTGTCGCAACAAGCATATTGTGTGCATGTCGGCGTTCCTTGACTTTGGTCGGTTGCTCCTGTAACACATGAACACCCCTGAAGAATGCCGTGTAGCCCAGCAGTTCCCAACCATCCTTCTGTGAATTTAAGTAAGTATTGAGTTTCAAAGCAGTGATATCGAAGCAGGAGATTTGAAGACTTCCTGGATACCTTCTTTTTCTGGGAAGAGGGTGAATCGGATAGTGGTAGAGCCACCTCTACATTGTCTAACAGCGACGCATTTGTCGATGGTTCGAGGAGTCCTGTCACGAGTGAAATTTTTCTTATTAATACAAATTTGTCGCAACAAGCATCTTGTGCGCATGCCGGCATTCTTTGACTTTGGTCAGTTTGCTCCTGTAACTTAGGAGCACCAAGAATGCCGTGGCAACAGCTAACAGAGATTCCAATCACCCTTCTGAATTTAGAAGTAAGTGTCAGGTTTCAAAGTGATGATGGCTTAGGAGATTTGAAAACTTCGAGATGCGTTCTTTCTTGGGAAGCCCGGATCGGACTAGTGGGTAGAACCTCCTGTATATTGTCTAACGGCGACGCTGGTGTCGATGGTTCGAGTCCTGGCGCGAGCGAAATTTTTTTCGTCTTGTGCGGTGCGTACGAAGAAGCATATGTTATGCGCCTGTTGGCGTTCCTTGACCTTGGTCGGTTGGTCCTGTTACCAATGAGCCCCTGAGAAATGCCGTGTAGCCCCAGAAGGGGGTTCCAACCATCATTCTGTGTGGATTTTAATAAGTATCGAGTTTCAAAGCAGTGAAATCGAAGCGAAACTTAAAAACTGTGACGATATTTTTTTCTGGGGTGTCGGATCTGACTAGTGGTTTAACCTCTTGTACTTGTCTAACAGCGACGCTGTTGTCAATGGGGTTCGAGTCCTAGCGCGAGTGAAATTTTCTTCGTCTTATTAATTTACAAATTTATCGCAACAAGCATGTTGTGCCCATATCGGCGTAGCCTGACTTTGGTTGGTTCTGTAACACGGGAGCAAACTGGCAGAATGCCGTTTAGCCAGAGGTTCCAACCACCCTTCTATGGATTTGAATAAATATCTAGTTTCAAGCTTGGTGATATCCAAGCAAATTTGAAAACTTCCAGATGCTTCTTTTCTGGGAGGCGGATCCTGCAATAGTGGTAGACCTCCTGTGTACATTGTCCCAACGGCGACGCTGTTGTCGATGGTTCGAGTCTGGCACAGAGAGTGAAAATTTTCATCGTCTTATTATTGCAAATTTGTCACATAGCAAGCATCTTGTGCCCATGTCGGCGTGGCTTGACTTTGGTTGGTTGCTCCTGTCTTAGGGCAACCTATCAAAATACCTTAGCAACCCAACCAGAGGTTCTATATATATACTTTATATCTGTACCTCTTATTCCAGACCATAGTCTCACACTACTATACATTAGCACATTTAATAGCATACCGTCATGCAAGACCATAGTCTCACTACTATTCATTTGCACAGGTAATAGCATACCGTCATCAGCCATCTTCCTTCCATTCACAACTTTCATACTACATTCTGCATCATCCGTTCCCTTTTCATCCACCATATATCCTAAATATTTGAACTCAGACATTTGTTCCAGCTGCTCACCATCTAATATAACTTTACACAGAGAACTATCCTCACTCAAAACCATAACCTTACTCTATTCTACGTTTACTTTCAAACCCCTCCTTTTACACACCTGCCAAATCTCTCTCTACTAATCCCCTCAAAGGTATTTCAGATTCGCCACACTAAACTAAATCATCCGCATATAATAGGTAGGGCACCCTCCACTCTCTTTCATTCTCCATTACTCTAACACCATCCCTTGCTACCTCACCCCACCTCTGATTCTTTCATAGCCCAATCCATATATATATATATATATATATATATATATATATATATATATATATATATATATATATATATATATATATATATATATATATATATATATATATATATATATATATATATATATATATATATATATTTATATATATATATATATATATATACATATATATATATATACTCTATTCTTTTTATATATATATATATATATATATATATATATATATATATATATATATATATATATATATATATATATATATATATATATATATATATATATATATATTTTTTTTAATTTAATCAATTCAAACCTTTTATATATTTTTTTTATAACTCAAAAAAAATAATAATTGTTTTTCTCCGGCTCCGCTCCGGCTCCGGCTCCGACTATAGTTTCTGCACTGTTTGAGAATTGTGCAGTACTTTCTGGCAATAAATTTTTCACGTACAAAAATATTTTTTGAAAAAATTTATGCCCAGAATCCGGTTCCATTTCATACTCCGGCTGCGGCTCCAGATCCGGCGCTGGATCTGACTAAGGTTTCTGCACTATTTGAAAATTGTTTAGCAAGTCTTCTGGCAATAAAACTTTCACCAAAAAAAATCATAGGAACAAATTATACCCAGAATCCGGCTCCGTTTCCAACTCGGATCGGATCCAACTTCTGCACTATTTGAACGCATTGTTCAGCGTCTTCCGGCAATAAATTTTCATCTAAAAAAAATATTTCTTATAAAAATTTATAAACAGGATCGGCTCTAACCCCGGCTCCGGTTCCGACTCGGATCGGATCGACTAAGATTTTGAACTATTTGAAATTAGTCCAGCAAAGTCTTCTAGCTAATGCATTTTCAACTAAAAATATTTTTGAAAATGTTTATAAGCAAGATCCGGCTCCGGATCCTGCTCCGGATCCGGATCCATCAAAAAAGGTTCCTGCACTATTTGAAATTGTTCAGCATCTTCTTTCAATAAAATTTTCTTCCCCTAAAAAATATTTCTTGAAATTCATACCCAGGACCCGGCTCGGGTTCGGCTCCGGATCCGAAAGGTTTCTGTACTAATTAAAAATTGTTTCAACACGTCTTCTGGCAATACATTTTTCATAAAAAGATATTTTGAAAGAAATTTATACCAGGATCGGCTCCAGCTCAGCTCGAACCTGCATCCAAGTTCGGCTTCGGATCTGACTAAAGTTTTCTACTATTTGAAAATTGTTCACCACTTCTTCTATCAATAAATTTTCACAAAAAATATTTTCGAAAAAATCATACTCCGGCTCCGACTTCGACTCGGCTCCGATCCGAATCCAGATCCGATTAAGGATTCTGCACTATTTGAAAATTCTTCAGCAAGTCTCTGGAATAAATTATTCATCTAAGAAAATTTATCTCTTGAAAAAATTTATACCAAGGATAAGGCTCCGAATCTGGATCGGATCCGGATCCAACTAAGGTTTTTGCACTATTTGAAATTTGTTCCAGTACGTTTTCTGGCCTTAAATTTTCACTTAAAAAAATATTTTTGAAAAAATTCATACCCAGGCTCCGGCTCCGGCTCTGACTCCAGATCCGGCTCCCTACTCCAGCTCTGACTTCACTTTCGGCTCCTGTGCCGACCCATATCTAGACGATGAGAAAGTTCTTCAGAACGGCTTAAGGCATTAAAGTTTTCACCTAAAAATATTTAAAAAAAAAATCATTTTAATCGCTCCAGATCTGGCTCCGGCTCCGGCTCCGGCTCCGGCTCCGGCTCCGGCTCCGGCTCCGGCTCCGGCTCGGACCAACTAAGGTTTCTGAACTATTTGAAAATTGTTCAGCACGTCTTCTATATATAAAATTTTCACCTAAAAAATTTTCGAAAAAATCACACGCAAGCTGCTGTTACCTCGGCTTAAGCTTGCGCTGCTTCACAAGCGATCTCAGACTCAAAGGATTCTGCTATATTTTCTCTAATATCATATACCACAGGAATGGAATAACCGCGATCTGCAAGACAACGTGCCATATTCGCACCCATCTCCGAATCAGTCGGATCGGATCTGGATCGGACCTGACCCAAGGTTTCTGCACTATTTTGAAAATTGTTGTTCAGATGCACGTCTTCTGGCGTTAAATTTTTCACCAAATATTTTTGATAAGAATTCATCCCCAGGTTTTCCGGCTCCACGGCTCCGGCTCGGCTCCGGCTCCGGCTCCGACTTCACCTTCGGCTGAATCTGACTAAGGTTTCTGCACTATTTTGAAAGTGTTTAGCGACTTCTGGCAATAAATTGTTCATCTAAAAGAATATTCTTCTGAAAAAATTTATGCTATTACCACGGCTCTGACTCTGGCTCGACTTCGACTCCGGCTCGAATCGGATCGAATCCCAACTTAGGTTTCTGCACTGACGAAAATTGCTCAGCACACTTCTTCTGG
>JABUQX010145177.1:12500-25000 GCA_015478945.1 Trachelipus rathkii | reverse complement strand
ATATATATATATATATATATATATATATATATATGAATATATATATATATATATATATATATATATATATATATATATATATATATATATATATATATATATTATATATATAGTATTTATTAAAGAAATATATATATATATATATATATATACTATATTATAATATAGGTTTAAATATTTAAAGTTATCTTGTACAACATGGCAAAGTGATATCTATTCATTTATCGAAGTCAAGTGTAAATAATGTAATACTTATTTCTGTTAGCATGGTATTTAGATATATGTTATATAGATATATATATATGAGGCATATATATATATATATATAGCGGTGGAGAGTATATATATATATATATATATATATATATATGTATATATAGGCATAAATAGTAAAGTTGTATATATATATATATATATTATTGTTATTGGTTGAGAAAGAGTAGCAGTTATAGTAGAGTAAATATATATAAATGTTATATATATATATATATATAAATATATATATATATATATATATATATATATATATATATATATATATATATATATATTCTAATTTTTTTAAAGTTCAGTACTGTATTTTCGAATTTCATCTCAAAGCGAGCCTGATGTAAAATTGCGAAGGGCGGATTTGGTCACTGGAATTATTTTTGCCCAACCATGCTCTCTGTGAATAACCTTCCAACATAGCATAGTGGACAATAAAAATGATGGGGACTGCACCATCCGGTCTAGCACTAGTGATGTGCATTTGCTACATATGAAATCTTTTCTGCCTCTTTCTCACCTCATTTTTCCATGGGTTCATTCATTCTTCAATCCTCCTCCTCCACAGTTTCTCATAGCTTTTTTTTTTTTTTTGAATTCTCAACCATAAGCTTCTTCAAGCCTTTAAGTACCTTGTACGCACTTTCCCTATTGAAAGAGGATGTCCTCTCTTTTTTCCTATCACAGCCCCTTGAGCCATCTGGTTTCTTCCCGCATGGGGTTCTTCAGGTCCACCTCTACTACTTCTTCCCTTGGAAGGTACAGAAGAAAATCTGTTATTTTCTGTATTGGTCGGTGACTGTGGAAGCCAATTGTAGGGAACTGAAACATTGAGCTAACCTGGTGAGGAGGCTATCTTGCACCCTCCTTGGTTTATAATCTCAGGCTCTAACATGAAGTTATTTAGGTTCCGTGAGGTACATGGGTGGAAAACAGGAGTAGAGTTCCGGGAGGCTCTTCCGAGGCAACATCCACAGCCTACCCTACGGGGTAGGGTCCAAGATGTTGTGTGAGTTTCTGGCCTGTGACATGTTGAGAGGAGATATACTACATTTCCTTTGAAATATACGCCTTTCCAGCCCACCCTGTTATTTACTTTCATATTTCATTTGTTTTATTGTTATAACTGTACATCTATGGGGAAAATGCCTGTGGTTTAATTTTTTTTTTAATGAAACTGACTCTTCAAGAAAGAGCGTTTTTAAACCAAGGGGTGCACAACAACTATCATCTGTCGGTTTCCCAGCCTGCCCCTGCCTCTGTCCCTCCCACCTTAGCTAAATCGCTAGGCACCCGTTCGGGGGAGGGTGACCCTTGGGATTTTAAGGGCGGAGCTTACTACGTTTACGTATTGCATAGGTGTGACGTAGATGACATATTTTACTGGTTCATTATTTTAGTTATGATCTAACAGTCAAAGTGTCCGTAAGCGTTTATTGGTGTTCTGAAATCAAGTTTAATAATAATAATAATAATAATAATAATAATAATAATAATAATAATAATAATAATAATAATAATAATAATAATAATAATAATAATAATAATAATAATAATAATAATAATAATAATAATAAATAAATAAATAAAAACTTACACAACATAACAGTGAATGTAAAAAAACCAAACGAACTCATGAATCATGTATATATAGTATATATATAGTTATATATATATATATATATATATATATATATATATATATATATATATATATATATATATATATATATATATATATATATATATATATATATATAGTCTTAAATACATATTTTTACAAGTTTACGAATTTTAAATATTAGGTATGTGTTTTCCTTCTGAAATTTTTACAAAACATGAAGGGAAACATTTTGGTCTTCAACTCAATTCTTCCTGTTTCATGATTTGGTTCAGAAGGGTTTATTTTTTTTTATTTATTTATTAATTTATCCGTTTTTATTTATATTTATTACTGACAGGCATAATAAGGAAAGTCTGAGTGTCGGGTATCGTAATTATTATAAGTCTCTCTCTCTCTCTCTCTCTCTCTCTCTCTCTTCTCTCTCTCTCTCTCTCTCTCTCTCTCTCTCTCTCTCTCTCTCTCTCTCTCTCTCTCTCTCTCTCTCTTCTCCAATTTGTGTATATTTGTGTTTTTGTTTAATTTTTTAGTTTATTTTATATATATATATATAGTATATATATATATATATATATAAAGATAAAAGATATATATATATATATATATATATATACATATATATGTATAGGTTATTATATATATATATATTAACTAACATTGCGAGCAATTAGTTTTAAAAAATATCACGTCCTGTTTGAAGCAAAAGATTAATATGTTTTAGTATAATTGGATCAATTAAATTTATTGGAAGCTAAAAAAATTGCATTCATTCAGTTTGATTATCATCTGATGTCTCGCTGGAAAAATATTAATCCTTTGTTGGCATTGACGAGTTATGCGTAAAATATAGTTATTAACTTTCATAGAGTAAAAATAATGAAAAAAAGTGTATGATGGGATAATATTGTGTTAAGTTTTATTCAAATGAATTTTTTTATTATTATTATTATTTCTATTGTTAATGGTGGATCGACAAATGTGAGGAAATGAAGATCCTAAACTGAATCTTGGAACATGTGTTTCCCAGGCGGACCTCTTCTGATATAATTATAGCACTAGTATAGTCCTGGGTAGGAACACTACCATATTTTGTGTAAAAGGGGACATGTGCCTGAAAGAACACCATAAGGTGTACGTGGGGAAAAAATGCTATGGCATTAAACGGTCAAGTGGATATCAAAGCCATAAATTTACATATCAAATCCAGTCTTGGAATGTTGGTCAGTGTTACAACAACTGAACGAATTCTTTCAAGTATTTCTCATGTAAATTCAGATCATTATAGAGTATCAGGTAATGAGGAAGGAGATTGAATCACTAATGAAGAGATGAGGAATGCCTTAATGCATCCAAAAACTCTTCTATGGTCTGTCATAAAAGCCACATTAGAGATTGTTAAGTATAATAGAAAATCGAGCCATGAACAACTACTGACAAGCTACCCCGATCTCAAACAGAGCAAAAGGTCTGATCAGATTCTCTTGAAAAATAATGGTCTTAGCTTGTCTGCTGACTGGTCACGAACAAGTCAAATAGCATCTCAAAAAAATGAAAAAAAGGAAAAGTTAAGAGTGACTCTGGCCATGTCTACCCTTAAACGGTGGGCACATTCTCTGAAACTGAGAGACTTTGTGTTTCCAAAGATACTGGCGCATGCAGAAAATAGTTAGTAAATCTTAGAGACGTTAAAATTGCATCTTACAAGAACAAAGTTGTAAATCAGTACCTCCTGATTTAGACAACTACCGAAAATGCAGACTGGTTTACAACAAAAAATCTTGAGGTAATAGTACTGAGAGACCTTAGGGTCTTTTGACCCTTCATGCTATTCTGTTTTATTTTATTATTACAGTTGACAGGTTAAACGGTAGTAATTGTGGATGCAGATCATATTAATACACGTCTGAGCATAACAAATACTATTATTCCTCGTGCTTTTGGCACTGACGAAACAAACACATTTAAAATTTTCATTTTTATATATATATATATAAAATAAAATATATGTATATATATATTTATCCATCTATGTTATTTTTGTATATATACATATATATATATATATATATATATATATATATATATATATATATATAAGATATATATATAGATATATATGTATAAATATATATATATATATATATATATATATATATATATATATATATATATATATATATATATATATATATATATATATATATATATATATATATATCTATATATATATATATACATAAACTAGGTTATTTATCCATCATATTATTAATTCTTGCATTTGTCTTTCATATATTTATTCAATTCTGGTGTCCTTCTTCACAAATTCACTTCTTTCTCGGAATAAAGAACGTAGCTTTCTTCCCTTTCTTCTTCTCATCATATATATATATATATATATATATATATATATATATATATAGTATATATATATATATATATATATTATATATATATATATATATATATAGTATATATATAAATAATCAGACCTTCCAGATACGTGCCTCTTGAATGCGTGTAAGTCAATGTGGAATTGGCAATATAAATGAGGGTAAATGTTGAAGACTTCTACCTGAAGCGTAAATGGGAAATGAGCATAGTGGTAAAGTTTAGGGGCAGAGAACTGGACGTAGAGAGGAAGAGATATGCGATAGTCTTTACAAAATCGGTTTTGTAATTGCGATTGTATAAGAAGGGCGAGGCAACAGTACGACTGCAAGAATGTGATTGGAGGAGTTCAGTAAGAGAGGAAGAGTTGATACGGTAAAAAGCTCAAGACTCCACCTTTTTTGAAAAGAAATACGTGGAGTAAAATCATCCCAGATATTCAATTTATGCCTCATAAAAGGAAGAACGACTTACTTACATATAGAGAACAAAAGAACTGTGATGGTGTGAAGAAGATACAAAAGCATGTTTTGTAGAAGAACCAATGCGGTAAAAAGCTCAAAACTCCACCGTTTTGAAAAGAAATATGTGACTAAAATCACCCCAGATATGCAATGCATACCTCATAATAGGAAGAACGACTTACGTATAGAGAACGAGCAACCGCGATGGTGTGAAGAAGTTTGAAAGACATGTTTAGTAAAAGAACCAACGTGTTTATATCAAGAAATATTAGGAGAAAATAAATAAGAATATCAACAACAGGGAAATATCCGATTTGTGGTTTCGAAGATAATGTAGTTGTATGCAAGATTGAGATTATTGAATGGATGAAAATATTGAATTTGTACAGTTATTGAAAACAACCAAGTTTTCTCTGACATATTTAAAAGTATGAAAAAAATCAGAGTTAGGTAAACCAACTAACTGCTATTGTGTAGGAAACACTTCGAAATAAAAACAATAATATAGCTTAGAGTAGTTGGCGTAAGTATAGATAGACGATAAAGCGACAAAAGATCATTAATGGAAAGTACAAAAGAGTGGCTTACAGGACAAGATCTTCACAGGAAAACACTACTGATAGATTTAAAGATTGAACTGTAGTATTCTACAATAGTTGCTATAGACCGACCGGAAAGGAGATCAAAGATAAGGCTACAGAGTGGAAAGATATAAACCGAAAAAGCGAGGTTTTTTAAATCAAATCTCTGCATCATCAAATCAAGTAATGTGTTAAGAAAACCTTTTTAAATGTCCAAATGTTCGACCGGTCAAATCGTCGACACGACATTAAAACAATTTCCCCTACAGTCCGCAGCATGCGTTAGGATACGTTAGGTTAGGTTAGGTTAGGTTAGGTTTTTTTTTTTTTTTTTTTTTTTTATTTGTTTCCTCTTTTTATTAAGGCATTCTATTCAGGGGAGGTGTTGCACGCTGTACCTTCATCCACTAGCGTACCACGCCGATGAGCACAGACGCAGGCTTGCAGAGTAGATCGTTCAGCGTAAGCACAGAGATGGAAGAGAATCGCCACAGAACAGATGTGCAGGAAAGAAGCTGAAACACGGCAACGAACTAGCCTGGAGTTACCTACATCAACACAAAACTCGTGCGCAGACCACAGCACCCCTTGTGCTTCGAGGGCGTCGTAAAGGTGGTGGTACGCGTGAGTGGTAAGTTCCCCTCGAACACCTGCTGTTGCGGTACCTATAGAACAGAGATAAAGCACCAACATCGCGGGCCGCAAAGATAGAGGGTCAAGTGAACTGGAAATGAATAGAACAGTTTATAAGCCTTTTGGCTTTGACTCACCCTATCTAAAAGCCGGGTGAAACCAGAGTCCCCCCAGATAGAGCAGTACTCTATACAAGGGCGGATGAGACCTTTGTATAGAGAACTGAGAAGAGGAAAAAATCTCGCAGTCTAAAACAGAACTCCCCCAGTTTCTTTATATTGTTCATAACTGTTGTGATGTGAGGCTTCCAAGACATTTTAATGTTTATGTCAAGGAGTTTATATTGTCAACAGGATAGACGAGAGAACCGTCGAAAGAGATATAAAAGTTAAGTGTCTTAGAGAGAGATTTTGTAGAGTTGAGTTTTTAAAAGAATTGAATTTCACAAGGTTAAGACGACCCCAATCGGAAATTCTATCCAGATCAGCGAGAATAGAATCGGAAAGATTAAGACGAGAGGCAATTCTAGAAGTAAAAGAGGGAGCAGAATTGAAATGAGTTGAAGAATGAAAGGTCGAGTCATCGGCATATGAGTGAATAGAGTTAGATGTGCAGGTGAGAAGATCATTAATGAAAAGTAGGAATAAAGTAGGAGATAAGACAGAACCTTGAGGAACACCACTATTGATAGAAAAGAAGAAGAAGTCGTCCACCAACCACAGCCGATATTGAGCGATCCAGAAAACAAGCCATATACGCACAAAGTGATAAGAAGAAACCAAAGGGAGGTCTGCTTGAGCAGTGACGCATGCCATACCCGGTCAAATGCTTTGATATGTCAAGCGCCACCACGCAAGTCTCCCCGTAGGGCAGAAAACCATAAATCGGTTAAATAGGAAAGTATATCACCAGTAGACCTCGAACGCCGAAAGCCGTACTGGCGATCGGAAAGAAGAGAATGAGATTCCAGATGGTCTAAGAAGTGAGAGTTGAGAAGGGTTTCAAAGATCTTAGATAGAATACAGGTTAGAGCTATAGGGCGATAGTTAGAAGGATCAGAGCGGCTTCCTTTTTTCGGAATAGGCTGGACATGTGCGTGCTTCCAACACTGAGGGAAAGTGTTAGTATTGAGACATAGAGAATATAGTTGAACGAGGGGAGGGGCGAGCACATTCCCTCAAAACTCGGGGAGGAATGCCATCCGCCCCCGCCTCCTAACAGCCTGATCTCAGAGCCCATGCACCTGATCAGCTGCAATCACAGGCAAATGATAGGACACCTGAGAGAAAGAAGGTGGAGGAGGAGAATGCCAGACTCGTCCAGGGTTGAGTTAGAGGAAAATAGGAGGCCAGAAGAGATTGGCCTTTTCAGTTGGAGAGTTAGCAACAGAGCCATCAGATCGAATAAGAGGAGGAAAGGCAGATTTACAGAAGTTGTTAGAGATGTTTTTGGCAAGAGGCCAGAAAGATTTGTCAGTAGGAGAACCAAGGAGGTTAGCGCACTTTCGTTTGATGAAAGCCCGCTTTGCTCGTCGAGGAGTATCCCTCCGCAACGATTTCTAGCTGAATGCAGCACTAGCGAGGCAGAGTGATAGAGAATGAAAATTTTTCCACCACCCTCGATAGCTGTTCTAGCCTGAATGGCCAGAGAACAAGCACGATCGAACCAAGGTTAGGTTAGGTTAGGTTAGGTTTTGTTAGATTCGTTAGAGAAACTCTAAATAGATATTTTTTTTTTACAAATATCGACCATTTGACCTGTCTATCACTTTCCCTGTCGACTATTAGGTACTAGCTTCGATTAGCCTAAATATCAAAGTGAGGAGAACAATAAATCAGAAAGAAGGAAGAAAAGTTGACCTGTTGTCTTACGGTAATCATAATGGCGAATTTAGATATTATTTGAAGAATTAAATTGGATCCAAATCATCCGATTTATGATAAATTCTAAAACTTTGGTGGTAGTTTTATGGTTGAGAGTGGTTCACCTTCATCTGTACAGGCTGAATGAATGCATGGTTCTACTATAGGAGAGTAAGTTAACAGGCATGTATAGTGTAGTGTACCATGGCAAAGTATAAGGTTGAAAAATCAAGATTTTAGAACCACTGATGGAATACCTTAAGAACCTAATGACGTGTTAGTAGTAATTAAGCTCAGACATAGCATAAATCACATGTTTAAAAGAAATTACAATATTAATCATTAATGTTTGGAGATAAGTGGAAAAGGAAGAGCATCTCCTGAATGGTATAAATAGGAATTAGATGCAAATGTATGAAAGAATGATTCAGCTTTAGTAGAAAGTAAGACAAAATTACTACCGTCAGACGAAACAGTTGGAGTTAAAAAGATGCTAGAGTTTACATCTTTCCCAAAGTCCCAGTAAAAATAGGGA
Organism: Trachelipus rathkii; assembly: GCA_015478945.1. Taxonomy (NCBI): domain Eukaryota; kingdom Metazoa; phylum Arthropoda; class Malacostraca; order Isopoda; family Trachelipodidae; genus Trachelipus; species Trachelipus rathkii. The sequence goes on along the minus strand of JABUQX010145177.1, from coordinate 16,649 downwards.
AGAGTGGATTCAGGAAGAGAATTTCATTTTCTATGAAGAAAAAACAAACAAATCGCAATTTCTGGAGGGAATGTAGCATTAACTTCTGAAGGGGGATGGTGACGTTTTAATTCTAAAAGAATCAATGTAGGGGATACAACGAGAACATGGAGAGTTATAAGGAAGTACAAAAGTTTTAGACGAAGAGAAAGAGAAGGGAATGTACTCCTCCATGGAATGGAGGTCATGCAAATTGTGCACTTGGAGTGATCTTTCTCGCTAAAGTAGTGGTCATTTCAAAGAAAATCAATTGTGGTTACTGAGCTACCAAAAATGTTTTCTGCGTAAAACTTGAAATGATGGAGCCAGATACAGAAATTTGTGGGTGATCGCCTGAACCCATAAGGAAGGAGGGAAAATTATGATAGTATAAGGGAAAAAGTTAAAAGTTAAAAGTTAAATGATCTACTATTAATTGTTGGGTTCATCTAAAATTCGATCAGTGATTTGAGTAAGGAGCAGCATCAAATTTTCAAGGTTGACATGTATGTAGTAAAGGCAATTTCATTATGTTCATCATCATCATCATCATCACCATCATCATCATCATCATCATCATCATCATCATCATCATCGGAAAACTATCTGCGTTGATGAACATTGAAATTACCAAGAAATATAATTTCATAGAAAGGAACAGTAGAAAGAATTTGTTGTCGAAGAATTTAATATAGTAAATTGTAGATAAATAAACTGCAGGGATGAATTTAAAAGTAATTTTGATGTACCCCAAAAATCCATTAGAAGCAAGATTAAAGACATTATTTCGAACATATGGGCAACATTCGCATTTTAAATAAAACTGAGAATGTATATAATAATAGGGAAGAGTCGGCTTTGTTAAGGGGAGGTATAAAGGAAGATTGGTGGCATTCGAAAAGAAGAAATTAGAATTTTGTACAGGTAAATGAAAGAAAGTTGACCAGAACAAGAGAGAAATTCCTTGCCTGCTTAAACCCTCACCATCGGAAGGTGTCAGCTCCCGAACGATGACAGCAGGGGCAAATCCTGATGAAAATATTTGAAAGTTATAATAATATCTCTATCTGCAAACACAATAGTCACCACACATATATAAATATATTATATATATAGTATATATTATTATATATTATTAAGTTGTTATATATATATATATATATATATGTTATATATATATATATATATAAATAAATATATTAATATACATATATATATATAGTATATATATATATATATATATATATATATATATATATATATATATATATATTATATATATATATATATATATATATATATAATATATATATATATATATATATATATATATATATATATATATATATATATATATATATATATATATATATATATATATATATATATATAATTGATGTAATTGAAATACAAAGCTTACTTGCAATCTGATATGTAGTAGTGAATCACCGTAGTGATTCTTCACTTAAAGATAATCTCTGCCCTCCTGTTTTTCTCAAGAAACTTCTGTATTACACCTCATAATAAAATGTCGAACGAATTTTTGTCATCAAGCAAATATGTGTGCCAGATTTTACCAGTGGAGTAAATGTAAGGTCGTTTTTTCTTATGATTATAGGATTTTTTTTCTCCGCTTTAGAAGTTAAGCGTAGCTCTATTAGATTTCTATCTAATTTATTTCTCAATTCCTCAGAGATAATACTGCGCACCAGAACACCATTCATTTTTCATTTAGTTTTTTAATTCTGTAGAGTATGTATGTAATTATGTTCAGAAAAATTAGAAACATTAGTGGCTGGAAGCCACTTGGAAAAACTTAAGTAGATAGTAGAATATTTTATAAGATATCTATCTCTCCGATAAGAAAAATTTGCTGACAAAACAAAAGAAGATTTTTTGCTACATTAATAGTGTTGTCAGGGAGTAGCATTTTTCGTCAAAAAGTCAAAAGCCAAAAGCCAAAAGCCAAAAGCCAAAAGTCAAAAGCCTAAAGCCTAAAGCCTAAAGCCTAAAGCCTAAAGCCTAAAGCCTAAAGCCAAAAGCCAAAAGCCAAAAGCCAAAAGCCAAAAGCCAAAAGCCAAAAGCCAAAAGCCAAAAGCCAAAAGCCAAAAGCCAAAAGCCAAAAGCCAAAAGCCAAAAGCCAAAAGCCAAAAGCCAAAAGCCAAAAGCCAAAAGCTAAAAGCCAAAAGCCAAAGCTGTTATTAAACAAGTACATTTGTTGAGAAAACATGAATAAGAAATAGAGATTACAATTATCATGCAGAGTTGACAGAAACCCGACTTTTGGCCAACAATCTAAAAATTCGAAAAGTCGGAATATATGTCAAAAAATTCAAAATCCCCAAAACCAACCTTTTGACAACAATATATATTAACATTTATTTATAACGCAACACCCTAAATAAATTCCCCTTTCCAAAATTCAAAACAATTTAAGGGGAGACTTCATAACTAGACCCCCTACTTTTTGAAGGCAAAATCCAAATTTTCCCATTTTTTTTTATTATCTAAATTAGTAGAAAAATTCCTCCTATATATCATGGTGTAATTATTTTTTGGAAATTCTAAATGTTTAGATACAGAAATTTATTTAGAGAGGTGTCGAACAAAAAAAAATCCAATTCCAGTCAAAATTGCAATTCCAGGTTCAGGATCAAAAATGTTTTATTTTTAATAACAATTTTTTTTTTTTTTTTTTTTTTTAATTTCCAACCCAGGCTCCAGCTTTTACTCGGTAAAATAGGGAGCCGGAGCCGGAATCGGAGCCGGAGGTGGATCCTGGGTATAATTTTTATCAAGAATTTTTTTTTTAGGTAAAAAAATTTGTTACCAAAAGAAGTACTGATCAATTTTCAAATGGTGGAGAAACCTTAGTCGGAAACGGGACCGGAGCCGGAGCCAAAGCTGGAGCCGGAGTCGGAGCCGGAGCCTGAGCCGGATTCTGGGTATAATTTTTTTTCATGAGGTGAAAAATATATTACCAAAAGAAGTGCTGGACAATTTTCAAATAGTGAAACCTTAGCCGGAGCCGGGAGCTGGAGCCAGAGCCGGGTTGGGGCCGGATGGAGCCGGAGCCGGGAGCTGGAGCCTGGGTGTAATTTTTCAACAGTAGAGTTTTTAGAGGAAAAATATATTGCCAAACAAGCACTGGACAATTTTTCAAATAGTGCAAAACCTGAATGAGCTGGAGCCATTGAGTCGGAGCTGAGCCGGAGCCGAGCCTCTGGTATTTTTGCCTAAGAAATATTTTTTAGGTAAAAATATATTACCAAAAGAAGTGCTGGGCAATTTTCAAATAGTGCAGAAACCTTAGTCGGAGCCGGAGCCGAAGCCGGAGCGGAGCCGGAGCCGGAGCCGGAGCCAGAGTCGGAGATGGAGGTGGATCCTGGGTATATTTTTTATCAAAAAATCTTTTTCTAGGTAAAAAAATATTGTTATTAAAAGAAGTGCTGAACAATTTTCATATGGTGCAGAAACCTTAGTTGGAGCTGAGCCGAGCTGAGCAGACAGTTGATCCGGATCTTGGCAGCAATTTTCGCCAAAAAACATTTTTTAGGTAAAAATATATTACCAAAGAAGTGCTGGACAATTTACAAATAGTGCAGAAACCTTAGTCGGAGCCGGAGCCGGAGCCGGAGCAGAAGCCGGAGCCGGAGCTGGAGCCGGAACCGGATGCTGAATATAAATTTTTTCAAACAATATATTTTTAAGTGAAAAATATATTACCAAAGAAGGGCTGAACAATTTACAAATAGTGCAGAAACCTTAGTCGGAGCCGGAGCCGGAGCCGGAGCCGGAGCCGGAGCCGGATGCTGGATATAAATTTCTTTTTTAAAAAATATTTTTTTAGGTGAAAAATATATTACGAAAGAAGTGCTGGACAATTTACAATAGTGCAGAAATCTTAGTCGGAGCCGGAGCCGGAGCCGGAGCCGGAGCCGGAGCCGGAGCCGGAGCCGGATAAAAAATTAATTTTTTAAAATATTTTTTTAGGTAAAAATATATTACCAAAGAAGTGCTGGACAATTTTTTCAAACAGTGCAGAAACCTTAGTCGGAGCCGGGGCCGGGCCGGGGCCGGAGCCGGAGCCGGAGCCGGAGCCGGAGCCGATGCAGGAGCAAGAGTCGCAGT
>JABUQX010145177.1:5000-10000 GCA_015478945.1 Trachelipus rathkii | reverse complement strand
TCGAACCATCGACAACAGCGTCGCCGTTAGACAATGTACAGGAAGCTCTACCACTAGTCTGATCCGCCTCCAAAAAAAGAAGGCATCTCGGAAGTTTTCAAACCTCCTGCTTCGATATCACTGCTTTGAAACTCGATACTTATTTAAACCCACAGAAGGGTGGTTGGAACCCCCTCTGGGGCTACACGGCATTCTTCAGGGGTGCTCATGGGTTACAGGAGCAACCTACCAAAATTAATTAACGCCAAAAGGCGCACAACATGCTTGTTACGACAAATTTGCAATAATAAGACGAAAAAATTTCACTTGCGCCAGGACTCGAACCATCGAAAACAGCGTCACCTTTAGACAGGAGGATCTACCACTAGTCCGATCCGCCTCCCAAAAGAAGGAATTCGGACGTTTTCAAATTTCGCTTTCGACATCACCGTTTTGAAACTCGATATTTATTTAAATCATACAAGGGTGTTTGGAAACCCTTCTGGGGTTGCACGGCATTCTTCAGGGGTGCTCATGGGTTACAGGAGCAACCGACCAAAGTCAAGATACTTGTTGCCACAAATTTGCAATAAGAAGACGAAAAAAATTTCACTCGCGCCAGGACTCGAATCATCGACAACAGCGCGTCGCCGTCAGACAATGTACAATAGGCTCTACACTAGTCCTGATCCGCCTCCCTGAAAAGAAGGCATCTCGGAAAGCTTTCAATTCTCCCGATTCGATATAACAGTCTGAAACTCGGTATTTATTTAAATAAATAGAAGTGCGGCTTGGAACTCCTCTGGGGCACACAGCATTCTTCAGGGGTGCTCATGGGTTACAGGAGCAACTGACCAAAGTCAAGGATCGACGACATGCGCACAACATGCTTGTTACGACAAATTTGCAATAATAAGACGAAAAAAATTTCACTCGCGCCAGGACTCGAACCATCGACAACAGCGTCGCCGTTAGACAATGTACAGTAGGTTCTACCACTAGTCCGATCCGCCTCCCCAAAAAAGAAGGCATCACGAAACAGTTTTCAAGTCACCTACTTCGACATCACTGCTTTGAAACTCTGTACTTATTTAAATCAATAGAAGGTTGCTTGGAACCTATATATATATATATATATATATATATATATATATATATATATATATATATATATATATATATATATATATATATATATATATATATATATATATATATATATATATATATATATATATATATTTTTTTTTTTTTTATATATGAGAATAAAGTTTTTTTTCTTGCCGTCTAAAAAATGAAAAATTTTCCAAATGTTTATTTGCGTTTTTCTAGCATTTCATTTTTTCCTTACATGAGATATAAAAAAAATTCATTAAAAAAAACGAACAGATTTTTTTTCTTCAAATTTGGTACCAAGCTCACATATAAACGTGTAAACAAACTGACGTTTATATTAAATGTTTTGGTAGAACGTAAGGTGGTGTCAACCATGGTTGACTATTCTCTGTTCAAAAATTTTGAAAGTACTTTTCAGAGATTGTAAAAAAAATTTTTTAAAAAACAAATTTTCAAATAAGGTGTCTAAATAAAATTTATTACCACACTAAATTGGAGTATTTTAGTGCAAAAACAATTGAAATATCTTGAAAATTAAATGGCAGTTTTTGTGGAAATTCAAAAAAAAAAAATTCCTCTCTTCACCCTAAAACTGTTCAAAAACGAACAGTTTTTTTGTTTGTTTTTTTCATAAAATTAAAGATATCATAGTTGTTCATCAAAAAAATATTTACTTTTATCGGTTTGGAATAGTTGAGGTTTTGCTATGAAGTCTCCCCTTAATCAGCAATTTCAGCAATTCCATAAATAACCGAAGCGTAAAAATCGTCTTCCTTGAATAATTAAACCAATGTTTCGCTAATAAAAACGAAATTTCATTTTCCTTTTATAAAACCCATAAATAATATCCAAATGGGAAAACTATAAGACTCACAACGACACGAGTCCCAAATGCAACTTTAGCCCCTTTTCTGAGACCGTTTATATCTTAATGCATGTAAAAATAAAGGCTATTTTCCTTTAATCGCACATTTGTTCTCGAAATCGTTAGGCAGCCTTTCCAAAGAGTAATATTACTAAATAAGTTTGTTTTATGCTAACGATTATTGATCTTAAGTATTTGGGAGATCCTGTTTTATTATTCCTTTTTCTCCGATATTTGACTTTTTCATTTAATTCTCTTTTGTTCTCTCTATATATATATATATATATATATATATATATATATATACATATATATATATATATATATATATATATATATATATATATATATATATATATATATATATATATGTGCATCATGGTTCAATCGGTGGAGGACAGCGTAAGAGCGCGGGTCTGGGATCCATAGTCCGGATCCCAGTAGAAATTACCAGAGAAGCCTCTTACCTGAATAGGGCCCCGTGAGAAAGAATCTTTTTTCTTTAAAAACACTATATATAGATATAGTTATATATATATATATATATAGGGTTATATATAGCATATATATATATATATATATATATATATATAATATATATATATATATACATATATATAGTATATATATATATATATATATATATATATATATATATTATTAGAGTTATAACTTACATTATATATATATTTTTATGCTATATATTATATATATATATATATATATATAAAGATATGTTATATATATATATATATATATATATATACATATATATATATATATATATATATATATATATATATATATATTATATATATTGTTGTTATATATATATATATATATATATATATATATATATATATATATATATATATATATATATATATATATATATATATATTAACCTCCGTTTTGTATTTTATTTTATTAAATTTTTGGCTATCACAATTTTCTTTCTGTTTTATTCCTCCCCTCTTCTAAGTATCCATTAACATATACTCGCGCGCGCAAAACCGACAAACAGACATGCACACCCGCCCACCTACTGACCCACACGCATATTATATATATATATATATATATATATATTATATATATATATATATATATATATATATATATATATATATATATATATATATATATATATAAATATATATATATATATATATATATATATATATATATATATATATATATATATATATATATATATATATATATATATATATATATATATATATATATATATATATATTAAAGTCTATTCTCTTATGCACGAGAAACACATTTTTTGCAAAACCACAAAGGAAAATAAAAAAAGGAAGTTACCAAGCACTTTCGTGTATTTTACTACACATTTTCAAGGTGTAACAGATAAATTCTTGAAAACAACACAGAAAGTGCTTTATGATATCCTTTTCTCCTTCATATATATATATATATATATATATATATATATATATATATATATTTTATATATTATATATATATATATATATATATATATATTGATATATTATATATATATATATATATATATATATTTATTTCAATTCTATATTTATTAATTACGCACATGATAATTTATTCGTTAAATGAAAACAGTTATGAACATATATATATATATATATATATATATATATTTTTATGCTACATGTGTTGTATATTATTATATATATATATATATATATATATATATATATATATATATATATATATATAAATAAATATATATATAAGATAAATATATATATATATATATATATATATATATATATATATATATATATATATATATATATATTAGTTATATATATATATATATATATATATATATATATATATATATATATATATATATATATATGCTATATATATATATATATATATATATATATATATATATATACAGGTATCATTTTGTAAGGAGTATGGCCGATAATGACAGGCCTAAATTGAATGGATCCCGTTTAATTTTTTTAATATATATATAGAATAGCAGGTATATCTTTCGCCTTTAGTTTTTACAAATATATATATATATAGAGATATATATATATATATATATATATATATATATATATAAATAGAGATAATACAATATATATATTATATTGGATTATATATATATATATATATATATATATGCATAATATATATATATATAAAAATATATGCTTAAAGTAATATGATATATATATATATATATACAGTATGAAAGACTTATATATATATATAGTATGGCAGAGTTTATATATATATATATAGAGTATATATATATATATATATATAAAGTGAGTTTATGTACATATATATATATATATATAGAGGTATATATACATATATGCAGGCATATATAGCCTATTATTGCTAAATCAACTAATTTTAGATATTTAAAACCTTATAAATTAATGTTAAAGAATTCTCTTATATTTTATCTTTGCTAAAGAAATAATTAGTTAATTACCTTTTATTTATTTAACCCCTGAAAAATAAAAGCAATATTTAAAAATCTTACAATAAATGAACGTTATTTTTTAGTATTTTTTGCCTTTAAAAAAAAAAAGTCCTTTTTAATTTACTAAAAGTAAGATCTTGAAGCAAAAATTATCAATATTATTTGTAGTCAAAGCATGACTCTTAAATTGTAAAGAAAATGTCGATAACACTTCTCCTGCTCGTTTTATGGCAATCCTGATTGTATAATGCTCCTTATCCTCCAATTTAAAGAAGTCCAATATCCACGGGCAAAGAGCTTAAATATTTTCAGCATGACACCAAATGCCGATATGTACCTTTATTCGATGATCACCATTGTAAGGGACCTTCTAATTTTTTCAAGTTAAATATTTTTATATTGGATGATTTCTACTTTTATAACATCTTCAATTTTTTTAATATATGTGTCTTTCTCCTTAGGAATGAGTTTGTTTGCTGTTTTTAAAGTCTTTTTCTCTTTAAATTCCGAAAACAGCTTCAAAACCAGTTAAACTATTATCTCTAGCATCACTTTTACCCAATCTCAGTTGATAAAACA
>JABUQX010145176.1:45000-57185 GCA_015478945.1 Trachelipus rathkii | reverse complement strand
TAACAGTAATCGTAATCCAAAACATCACTGTAAAATTGTCCAGGTTATCTCACACAAAGAGAATACATCAAGTTAATAGAATAAAACCAAAAAGACATGAAGCTTCAGAAAAGAACAAAAAGAAACACAGATACCAAGACTTTACAGATGTGGTTTGGATGATGATGTAATTGGTAAAAATAGGTGAGAGAAGAAATATCAGAGTGTCAAAACCAAACAGAAAGAAACAATGAAACAGAACAGATAAAGAAAAAGTAATAATAATATCCAGATATAGCCAATTACAAATAAAACAGATAAACAAGGCATGAAGAGATGAATAAAATGATAGAGAAACAAAACACAGATAGGAAACACAGTGAGGCTAAGAGATGATTAAACAAAGAAAGGTCACTATAGAGATAAAGATATTTTAGATACCAACATAAAGATAAAGTGCTGAACAAATAAAGAGATAATTTTGGATGGAAAAATAAATAAAATATGCTGTAGATAGCAAACAGGTATTACCAATATTTACTACCTGAGAGACAAGATTAGATCTGCAGCTTTTTTAAATTATGGTTGTATTAGAAAATGCAAGATAAACATCAGATTTGATGGAGGAAAATATTTTGAGAAAACAGATCAAAAACAGTTGAAAAGAAGGAACAAGTTCTATCAGTTGTGAAATTGTTAGATTTAGATATAAGATAGATAGAAGTGAGAGATCAAAACAAGAAAATATTTACTGATTAAAGAAACAAGCTTAGCTAAGAAAACATCACATTAGAAAAGCAAAACCAGAGATAGCAAAATAGTGATAAAAGAAAGTATAAAGGAAACTGAGCACATTATCTAATCAGTAAAGAGTTACAGTTTCACTAGTGCAAAAAGCAAAGATTGATAAGCTCTAGAAATCTCAAACAATCTAGCTAACTTACTAACTCCTAAATCTTGATGATAAAGTGAAAGTCTTAAGAGAGAAAGAGTTGAGTATGTGAAATGATGTGCTATAGATAAACCACCTGAAAGTATATATATGATCCACATTGCATTTTTTGATATACAAGCAGAACATCAATCAAACATTGATGAACTATAAAGATATGAATTATTAAGAAACAAACAAGTGAAGGAAATCTCTCAAATAAAGAGGTTCAGAACATACCAGCCTTTGCATGTTAATGGCAATAATTAACTAAAGGAAGTGATGGAAAAAGACATTACAAAAACAGTAAATTGGAAACACCTGATCTAGATTACGGCAACATATGGCTAAAAATTACAGTACTAAGAGAACCTTTAACAAAGTGCTTCAACAGAATTCTGAACGGAACAGCTGAAATACCTGAGTGGATGACCAAAGGAGAAACAGTCCTTATCCCTAAAACAGGGGAAACACAAAACCCAGGGAAATATAGACCAATTACTTGTCTACCAACTATATACAAAATATTAACAGCAATTATTACAGAAAGAATATACAAACATACAATAGAAAATAATATAATAGCAGAAGAACAAAAAGGATGCAGTAAGGGAAGTCACGGGACAAAAGATCAATTGTTAATAAATAAAATGATCCTAGAAGACAGCAGGCAAAGACAGAAGAACTTAAGCATGACTTGGATTGATTATAAAAAAGCATATGATAGTGTGCCGCACTCATGGATCAAAGAGGTATTAAAAATCTATAAAATCAATAATAAGATAAGAGACTTTATGGAAAAAGTGATGCAAATATGGAAGATCAATATTAAACTACATCACGAAAATGGTACGATACAAATAAATGATGTAAAAATAAGGAGAGGAATATTCCAAGGGGATTCCTTATCCCCATTGCTGTTTGTACTATCATTGAACCCACTGAGTTCATTGATAAATAACTTGCATAATGGATATAGAATAGGATCAAGAAATGAAAAGAAAGGAAAAAACATCTCGCATTTATTTTACATGGATGACATCAAACTATACTCCCCAAACAAACAACAAACAATTGAACAGATAGAGGTAGTTAAGAAGTTTTCAAGTGATATACAAATGGAGTTCGGACTAGATAAATGTGCGTTCCTGGAATTGAAGAAAGGAAAAAGAATTGACAGTGGAAATATCAGAATAAACGACGAAATTATTAGACAACTAGAACAGGAAGACACCTATAAGTATCTCGGGATAGAAGAAAATGAAAAAATAGAACATAAGAAAATGAAGGAAAAGCTGAAGAAGGAATATGAGAAGAGACTGAAACTAATATTAAAATCTGAATTAAAATGCAAATTTAAGGTCGAAGCAGTAAGAACATTGGCAGTACCAGTGCTATCGTATGGGTTTGGAATAATTGATTGGTTCCAAGAAGATTTAAACAAACTAGATATTAAGACGAGAAAAATGCTCCACGCCCATAAATTGATATATAAGAACCAATGCCTGGCAAGAATGTATGTCCCCAGGGATCAAGGTGGAATGGGACTCCAGGAAATAGATGCAGTATATAGAGAGGAAGTGATCGGATTAACGACGTATATCGAAGAAAGTGATAGTAAATTCATCAGATGGGTGAAGGAGCACGAAACAGGGAAAGCGATGAGAACATCTTTAACAGCCAAAAAAAGAGATTACCTACGGAAGTATGATATCCCTAACGACGATCCAACAACAGAAGGAATGACAAAAAAGGAAAAGATGAAACACCTAAGAAATGAGCACAGAAAAGCGAGAAGAAAAAAACATGAAAATAATTGGAAGGAGCATGCATTTGCAAAGGAATACAAAAATATCATAGAACAGGTGTATATAGATAAAGAAAAATCGATAGAAGCAGTATGCAGGGGTAATCTAAGAAAAGAAGATGAAAGAACAATTGTAGGGGCACAGGACTTAGCATTACGAACCAATTGGTTCAAGAGAGAGATAGAGAAGGAGAACATATCCAACAAATGCCGAATGTGTAAAGTATCTCCGGAAACAGTTAGCCATATATTATCAAGCTGTGACACACTTCTCCAACGCAAGACATACACCGAAAGACATAATACAATATGCAAATTAATCCATTTGATAATCTGTGAAAAATACAAAATACCAATAGAAGCATCCAAATACTGGGAACACAACCCAAACGCAATAGAAGAAAATAACCACGCGCTAATACTATACGACTATAGCATTCCCACAGATGTACCTGTAAGACATAACAAACCGGATATTGTTGTAAAAGATAAAAGAGAAAGAAAGGCATACATTATAGAGATAGGAATTCCATGGGACGGCAGAGTATCAGCATATGAAACTGAAAAGGAAGTTAAGTACCAAACTCTGAAATACTCATTACAAGGAATGTGGAATGACATTGATAGAGCAGAGGTTATCCCTGTGGTAATTGGAAGTATGGGAGTAATAAAAAAAAGCTTAAATCAATATATTGAAAGACTACCGGTGGAAGTAACAACGTTGGAGATGAGCTCCATTATAATACGACAGAGCGCCAGAATACTGAGAATGGTTCTTGGTTGTTAAAGAACCTGCCGGGACAACCATATGCGCTTAGGCCCGAGGTTCGGGCCCGCGCATTAAATGGTAACCCTTAAGAAAGGTGAAATAAAAAAAAAAAAAAAAAAAAAAATTGAAATTATTTAAATGTTCTGAGTGCAGCTATGAATGTAATCAGAAAGGTAGCTTAAAAATTCATCTGCTAACTCACAGCAATTCGAAATTATTTAAATGTTCTGAGTGCAGCTATGAATGTAATCCAGAGGCGGATGCTTCCCACCCTTCCCAGGGTTTTTGGATGTGCCTCTTCCGCGCATCTGCCTCTCCCCGGAATCCTTCTCTTTCGTCTCTCGGTGCTAGTCCCCCGAGCAATGAAAGTTCGATTCCCCGTACGTCAAACTGATTCGCTTACGCTGTTGGGCTGGTTTAAAACAGGACCAGTTCCGACGGGTCGGTGTCTCGGGCGAGGAATCTGAACAGCTCGGGGTGACCGGGTACTGACGAACGGAATGAGAATTCGGGTGACGCGTGCATGGATGGCGAGTTGTCCATGCCTTGGAGGGAATCCATGTGGGCTCCGCGGAAGATATGGGGTGCCATTCTACGCACTTCGGGCACATGTTCAGGGGTGCTGGGGGGTAAACAAAATCCCTCATCCTTTGGTCTGAGGTTTGGACCCGGATGAGGGATAAATACCTCCCTTCGAGAAAAAAAAAAAAATTGAAATTATTTAAATGTTCTGAGTGCAACTATGAATGTAATGAGAAAAGATATTTAAAAAGACACATTCTTAAGAAGCATGGAACTGGCACAAGAAATAAAGAAATCAACGAAAATAAAAATGCATAAAGAAATTCCATTGCAAACGGAAAATTAAAGAGACGCTAATTATAGAGACAAGAATGATGATTTTGATTATTATGAAATAGATCTGGAAGAATAGTCAAAATGAATGTACAAAAATGTGCCTCTTTACCAGATGAAGAGAGACCTTCAAGTGAGGAACTGAGAAGCTCATCCGTTTAAGTGGTGAATTTGATTTTCCTCTGAAAGAGTTAACAATTATTCCTTACCATCCTCGAGATACCAGCATAGACCAGAGTGATGATGATGATGTAATGATATGGTAATGGGAAAAAGGGAAAAGTTCAAGAAAATAATTGATGACTAAAATGGTTAACTGTATTTCTATGTTGTGGTTGACTTTGTGAAGTTCCTAAAAATCCTGTAGACTTCCAGGTCAAAGTTCGAACTCGGCTGTAGCATACATAAATCGCTGAAAAGAAGGAATAAAAATTTAATGTATCTTATAACAACATAGTTATAGTTAATGAAGAACAGCAATTGAGTAACGGGCGTACTCGTGTCCCTAAAGAACAATTAATAATTACGGTAATTAAAGCAATAAAAATTATGATAGGAAATAGTAAATGAGGGGAAGAATTTATGTAGGTCTAAATGATTGACAACAGTGAGACGTATGACAAAATGAGGGGAAAGAATTTATGTAGGTCATGATTGACATCAGTAAGACGTATGACATAAATGAGGGGAAAGAATTTATGTAGGTCATGATTGACATCAGTAAGACGTATGACATGAAAAAAATTGAATACAGTCGAATCTAAAATCGGAGAACTGAAAAAATCTCTCCTCTTTTTTGTGAATAAAGTAAATCTTCTCATGAAGCTGAAAGAAATCAGAAAGACGTGTAAATGTAGCAAGTAATTTATGAGTAGAAATTGGAATGAATTTTGGATTGGATAATTAAGTGCGATTCAATTCGGTTGTGAATAAAAGGAGAAAGACGCTTGCAGAAGACATCAGAGTAAATAATGAAGAATTAGAGATGGAAGGGAATTAGTATTGTGCAAAATGGTATTGTAAATGTTGTATTAACTAATTAGGATTAATAAAATTCTATATTAAATGGTTTTTATTCTTCCAAATTAAATTGCCTTAAAGATAATTAAATTAAAGATTAATGAAATGGAATTTAAAATGAAAATTGGAACAATTTAATACCTTATTTTTACAAGGATTCAAACTAATTATTTTTGGCCCCAAATTAATCTCACGCTTATATACAGAAAGACTTCTCAATTTTAGAGTTACTCCTCAACAGAGTCGAAGGACGAGAAAATTTTATAAACTTTGATCATTTTTCCCTCTAAGAAATCTTAACACAAAAAACTTGTCGGTTTAAATGTCGTCCAACTTTATTTTCAAAACCACAAATCATCCTTGTAACTTTACGTTTTATTGCATTTTAGCACATCTATGAACTTTTCTTAGGTACTTCAAATTTACGCTTATATATTCAATGAACAACCTAACATTAGTCTTTTAGAGTTCCTCATTTCCTGCCCCTTGCTCTTCTCAGCAGCATTGCTATTTGTTACCTAACATTTTGTTACCTTTGTTACTATACGTCTTAAACATTGCTCATACTTCCTTATTACTGCTATGGTACCTCACCCCGAATTATTATTATTTTTTTTTTGCAAACGTTCTGTGTGTGATATATTAAATTCCTTATTTGAGTTACCAATGTAAAACCCATTACACTTTTGGTGTGGGAATTTATTTTCCTATTATCATTCCAACCAACAGGTTTTTTATCAAAGCCATTCTGAACTTGCATACAACATTCAAGATTCACAACAGAAACAGTCAAATTAGTATCATTAACAGGATTAGAAATCCTCATTTTTATTCCCTCTTCTAAATCGTCGTCTTCTGTTACTCAACCAATTTTTCATCCAATTAGAAGCCACTTACCTATCTTTGGTGACTCATAGTTCTGAGTCATGAACGATTTTGCCCATCTTTGGTGACTCGTCGTTCTGAGTCATGAACGATTTTGCCCATCTTTATTCCATAGTGTGAGAATTTGTGCATCAGCCTTTAAGAGCATCCATGGGGGACTTTATTAAATTCTTTGCTAATATGTAAATAAGTAACATAAACCAGCTCCCCACTTTGTCAACACAACCATAATATATACTCCATCAATTCCAAAAGATTCGTAAGACAAGATCTATTCTCTCTAAAACCAAATTGAGAGTTATGCAATATATTATTTGATAACTATGTTCCTCTTCAATCTTTCAGTATTCTCTCCCAAACTTTTACTACTAATGATGTTAAACTTAGGGGACTTCAATGTACACCACTGAGTGGTTGGGCTCCTTTCGTACTGATACAGGAGGGAAAGGAGACCAAAGCATTCAGAATTCTCAACGATCCGGAACAGCTGATTAAAGATCCTACACATCCCAGATCGTCCTAACCAATTCTTGAACACACTTGACCTATGCTTTACCACTTCTTGCTATAAGTACTCAATTTTCCCTCCTGTCGGTAACTCTTACCACGATCTTGTAGCTCTTAATTATAACACTTTCTCTCCAGAAGCTCCACCATACTCTAAACGTACTTTCTGGCACTTTAATCGGACTATTTGGGAGGCATTGCATCGCTTCTTTGCTAGCTACCATTGGTATGAATTCTGTTTTGACTCGGAGGACGCCTTTTTGACTGCTGAAAACGTAGGGGCCGTAATCTCCGAGGGAATGAGCAGATTCATTCCATCTTTTACTAAATCTTTTTCTCCTCATAATCCGTGGTTCGATGGCATCAATTCTCGTGCTCTTTAGGATAGAGACAATGCCTATCGGAAATTGAAAAACTCTCCTTCTCCTATCACACTTGATAATTTGCGTTCAACTCGGAATCATTGCAGGGATATTATTCGGCAGGCTAAGCGTGGTTTTACCAAAAGGAAGTGCGTTGACCTTCTTGAATCTCCTACTGATAACAATTTCTAGCCCCTTGCCAAAAACAATCTGCAATAACTTCTGAAATCTGCCTTTCCTCCTCCTTTTATTCGCCCTGACGGATCTGTAGCTAATACTCCTTTCGAAAAGGCTAACCTCTTCGGTCTCCTTTTTACATCTAATTTTACCCTGAAGGATTTTGGCAACTCCCCTCCTACTTCTCCCCTCAGGTATCCCATGACTTCACACTTGCTTTAACAGATCTCTTGGTCCGGTTTGCAGTGGTCGCGAAATATCTCGATGTCACCGATTCTTGTAGGATGGGAGCGGGGGCGACAGAAGAAGAAGGGTATATATATATATATATATATATATATATATTTATATATATATATATATATATATATATATATATATATATATATATATATATATATATATATATATATATATATATATATATATATATATTTCTTTTTTTTCTTTCTTCACTTTTCTTTGCCCCAAGATTGGGGGTAAGGTGCTGTACAAGCATCGGAAAAGAAAAGCAGTAGGAGAACATGACAAACGTCGAAAAGAAAGCCCAGCCTTACCGCCCCCTCTGTACCATTAATTAGTGAGAGCTCGTCACAGACAGAAAATCCACCCTAGAGCATCATGGGACCGCGACGGACCCTCACTATGGTAAATCGTCAATGTAAGGGTTCATCCCCTGGCCCAGGTGGGCCACAACCATGCCCCCATACAACACCCCGCCATTCTCTCCTATCATGCACCTTTATTCTCGCCTCTGCCAAACTCACATTTCTCTCCTTCAGACATTCGTTCACCGACTCAATCCACTTTCTCTTCGGTCTCCCAGCCGGTCGGTTCCCAACACACTCACCACTATACATCCGCTTAACCAACCGACTATCATTCATCCTTTCCACATGACCAAACCATCTCAACATACTTTCATTTATTCTCTCATTTACCCCTTTCTTCACACCACACCACTCTCTAATACGTTCATTCCTCTCTTTATCAATTCTTCTCACACCTAGCACACCCCTAAGATTGTCCATCTGAACACATTGAACTTTAGATCTATACTTCTTATTCCAGACCACAGTCTCACTACTATACAATAACACAGGTAACAACATACCCTCATGTAAGACCCTAGCACACTCAAGACTTAGTCCCTTTACATTCACCAACGATTTAATTGCACCAGCCATCTTCCTGCCATTCACAACTTTCCTACTACACTCTGCATCGTCCGTTCCCTTCTCATCCAACATATACCCTAAATATTTAAACTCAGACACTTGTTCTAGCTGCTCACCATCTAACATAACTTCACACTGAGGAGTGTCCTCACTCACAACTATAACCTTACTCTTATCCACGTTTACTTTCAAGCCCCTCCTTTTACACACCCTGCCAAATCTCTCTACCAATCCTCTCAAACTCTCTTCAGATTCGCCACACAGAACCAAATCATCCGCATATAATAGGTAGGGCACCCTCCACTCATCTCCATTCTCCACCATTCTAACACCATTTCCTGCCATCCCCACCTCGAATTCTTTCATAACCCCATCCATATACAAATTGAATAACCATATATAAATTGAATATATATATATATATATATATATATATATATATATATATATATATATATATATATATATATATATATATATATATATATATATATATATATCAACACCTTTAAGGAAAGGAAAGATTTTTTTTTTTTTTTTTTTTTTTTTTTTAAAGCCATGCGAGTTTTTCTTGACAAAAGCTCTTTTATTCCATACTCAAAATAGGTTTCCCTTAAATGACTAAAATTAATCATTATGTTGTGGCCTGGACAAACTCTTGTTTTGTTTCCATTTGAAGCCTCCAATCTTCAATATATTTATTTGACTAATTGAAACGATTAGCAAAGTATGATAATAAAATCCTCCAGATGAAAAATAAAGACAAAAATGATTAAAATGACGAACTTTTCCGAGTCGATTTTCCTTCACCAAGTATTGAAATATCGTGTTGAGAAATGATTCATAATTGCAAGTTATCATAATTAGGCTTCAGTTATATCCATCTTTCTCTCACCACCATTTTCGAATGCATCATTTGAGCGTTAATTTAACCTACTTTATCGTATTAAAATTATCAATATCTCTCAGAAACAATCTAATAATGAAACATTACATGGCCCAAACTATGCAATCAATTACAAAAATACTCAAGCGTACCATAAAGGAATGGATCAATCTTGTTTGGACAACAGATGGTAGAATTGTCAAAAACTTAAATTTGCGAATCATTTTCTTAAAATTTATCCGATTTCACCAATCAAAAAGCAAACAACGAAATTCTGCGGAAATTGAAACCCGTATTTTATTAGTTTTTCTCAATCTCTTTCCGTTTGTTTTTTTTTTTTTTTTTTTTTTTTTTTTTTTTTTTTAATTCGGTAATTGTATTGATTATTATCACCGGATGGAGAATAATCGATATTTTTTCGATAATCGATTTTTTCATACTTTTCCTCTCCATATATATATATATATATATATATATATATATATATATATATTTTTATTTTTATATAAAAAATATAAAAAATATATATATATATATATATATATATATATATATATATATATATATATATATATATATATATATATATATATATATATATATATATATATATATTTAGTTATGAATAGTTGCATATATATATATATATATATATATATATATATATATATATATATATATATTTTTTTTACGGTTATCACCACCGCTCACGGGCAAAGCCCTATTCAAGGAGGGGGTGTTAAAATCAACAAAAATTCAACTAACACAAATTACGCAGATGAGCACAGACGCGGGCTTTAAAGTGAGGGAGATTAAATTGAGTAGGAAACACAGAAGATGGAAGAGAATTCCACAGAACAGAGGTGGCAGGAAAGAAGGAGGCACCGCAGCGAACTAGTCTGGAGTTGCTGATATCAACACAAAACTCATGTGCCGACACAGCACCTCTTTGTACTACGAGGGCGTCTTAAAGGTGGAAGTACGCGAGTGAAAGCCCTGAGGTCATGCCGCTGCGGTACCTATAGAAAGAGAAAAAGCCCCCACATCGCGCCGCAAAGATAGAGGGTCAAGTGAACTAGAAAGAACAGGACAGTTGATAAGTCTTTTGCCTTTGACTCGACCCCATCCACCAGCCCAGGGCCCCCCCCCCCCAGATATGAGAGCAGTACTCCATACAAGGGTGGATGAGGCCCTTGTATAGCTGGAGTAACTGAGAAGAGAAAAAAGTCTCACAGTCTAAACAGAACTAGTTTCTTTGAGGCCGCCTTAGCAACCGTTGTGATGTGAGGTTTCCAAGACATTTTTTTGTTTATGTTAAGGCCAAGGATGTTTATATTGTCGACAGGAGAGACGAGAGAACTGTCGAAAGAGATAGGAAAGTTAGAAGGTGTCTTAGAGAGGAGATTTGTAGAAGTTGAGTTTTTAAAGAATTGAATTTCACAAGGTTCAGACGACCCCACCCGGAAATTCTATCCAGATCAGCGAGAATAGAATCGGAAATATTAAGACGAGAGGCAATTCTAGAAGTAAAAAGAAGGAGCAGAATTGAAATGAGTTGAAGAATGAAGGGTCGAGTCATCGGCATATGAGTGAATAGAGTTAGAAGTGCAGGTGAGAAGATCATTAATGAAAAGTAGGAATAAAGTAGGAGATAAGACAGAACCCTGAGGAACACCACTATTGACAGAAAAGGAAGAAGAAGTCGCCCCATCAACAACAGCCGATATTGAGCGATTTGAAAGAAAGCTGCCAGACATAAGTAAGCAAAGAGAAGGAGGAACCCAAAGGAGGGGAGCTTGAGAGCAGTGACGCGCCATACCCGGTCAAATGCTTTGATATGTCAAGCGCCACCACGCAAGTCTCCTCGTAGTTCTAAGGGCGGAAAACCATAAATCAATAAGATAGGAAAATCGACAGTAGACCTCGAGCGCCGAAAGCCGTACTGGCGATCGGAAAGTAATTTAAACAAGATTATTTAAGAAATGATGGAGATTTCAAAAGATTTTCAAAGATCTAGATAGAATACAAGTAAGAGCTATAGGGCGATAGTTAGAAGGCAGTATCAGAGCTTTAAGCCTTTTTTCGGAATAGGTTATTATGCGCGCGCTTCCAAACACTGAGGAAAAAGCGCAAGTACTGGAGACATAGAGAATATAGTTGAACGATTGGCGGGGACAGCACGGAAGCACACTCCCTCAAAACTCGGGAGGAATCCCATCCTGGCCACCCGCCTTCCCAACGTTCATAGAGATTTGAGGAGCCCATGCACCCGATCGAATATAATCACAGGCAAAGGCACACCTGAGAGGAGAAGGAAGAGGAGGAGGAATGCCAGAATTGTCCAGGGTTGCTAGAGGAAAATAGGGAGGGGCCGAAGAGATTGGCCTTTTCAGTTGGAGAATTAGCAACATAACCATCAGGAGCGAATAAGAGGAGGAAAGACAGATTTACAGAAGCTGTTAGAGATGTTTTTGGAAAGAGGCCAGAAAGATTTGTCAGTAGGGGAACCAGTAGGTTAGCGCACTTTCGTTTAATGAAAGCCCGTCGAAGAGTATCCTGCAACGATTTCTAGCAGAATGAAAATTAGAAGAGGGATAGGAGAACGAGAATTTTTCCACTTCCGATACTGTCTCTAGCCTGGATGGCCAGAGAACAAGCACGATCGAACCATGGATTATGAGTAGAAGGTAGCATTTTGTAGTTTGAAAGAAGCGAATAAAACCACCATCCACTCCAACTGATTTGCTAGCCCACCCACGGCAGGTTGAAGCGTCACTGGAAAGATGAAAAAGCAGCCACCTAATATATTGAAGTGAAGCCCGTGATCAA
>JABUQX010145176.1:25000-40000 GCA_015478945.1 Trachelipus rathkii | reverse complement strand
TTCTGAACTTAGAAATTTTTTTGAACTTAGAAAATTTTTCAGAAAATATGAACTGATTCAAATATAGAACAATACCATATATATATATATATATATATATATATATATATATATATATATATATATATATATATATATATATATATTATATATATATATATATATATATATATATATAGTACCGGTATATATATATATATATATATATATATATATATATATATATATATATATATATATATATATATATATATTATATATATATTATATATATATATATATATATATATATATATATATATATATATATATATATATATATATATATATATATATATATATATATATATATATATATATATATATATTTATAAATCTGATATTTATATCGCAAATTGGCAACGAAGAGTATTCTGCAAGGATTCTAAAGGTATTTTTATATTCTAAGAAATCACTCCCTCTCTCTCAGACCTAACTCACATTTATAATCAATATTGAATCTCTTATCTCGTATGTACATTATTATGAATCTCATATCCATTATTACTACTTGTAACTATTGAGAAGATTTTGAAATATATATTTGTAAATGTTTACGTCAGCATTATTAATATATTGGATTGACTACATTGAAGATTTCCTGGATACAAGCAAGAGTGTCGTTCTCATCAAAGGATTTTATTTTTATGCATTGTCGAAGTGACAGAAATTTCTGTAAGATTTGGTCAGAATTTTTCTCATGCGATTGTTCGCTGGCGGCGATTTTTGATGCTCAAGCATTCTCATATTTCTCCTGAAACTTCAAGATTCATCATTCATCGTTTCCGTTCCCTGATGCATGGCAGATTTCGTCAGAAAGATAGATGCCTGCATACAGAAAAGTCTGTAGTATTTTAAAAAGAGTTTTGTGGAAGACAGGTTTTTTTTTTTTTTTTTTTTTTTTTTTTTTTTTTTTTTTTTTTTTTATTTATTTATTTTTGTGACTTTTGATAAAATATCTTCATAATATATTGTTTAAGATATAAAATACAATTATTATTTAGGCGGAAAAACAATCCAGAATTATATAATATATGTCCGAATACGTGCTTAATTCTCATTGGTCGAGGCACCATTGACTTGAGTGACGTCATTATCTATTATATCTAGCCTCGCACTTTTATTAAAAAGTCAGAATCTCTTATTCATTATTCTTGGGTTTGATAGTCTATAAAATATTAAAAGGAAAATATAGCAATTCATTTTGTATATATATAGATTTTAAAGAATTTTAAATAATTAAATAAAGATTTTAATAGATAAATAAAGTTTTGAACGTGTAAATTTTGAAGAGAAGTGTAGAATAAATATAAATTGGATAGGAGAGTAGGTTTTTAACTTTTTAATTTATTTTATATAATCATTTTTGTTCTTATTGTTATTGTTATTATTGTGGGTATATTTGGTGAGCGGGGTGGTGGCCTTAGGTGTTGGGAAGTGCCTAGGGTGGGGAGTCCCATAAAGCGTGCAGCCTGAGTGTGTATTATATAGAAGAAGGGAAAAGATGGGGAGGAGAGAGGTAATTAGGGTGGGATGTATGAATGTGAGAGGGGTAAACGAGGATTTGAAGAGGGAGGAGGTGGGGTTAATGTTTGAAGAAAAAAGGTTGGATGTGCTAGGGGTAACTGAAACTAAGTTGAAGGGAAAGAGGGAGATGGATTTTGGAAAATACAAGGGTATGATATCAGGGGTGAACGAGAGAGTGAGGGCGAGGGAAGGGGTGGGAATAGTTATGAGGAAAGAGGTGTGGGATAAGGTAAGGGTGTGCAGCCAGGTGAGTTCGAGGATAATGTGGGTAAAAGTGAAATTTGGGGGGGAAATGTGGGTTTTTATATGTGCATATGCACCAGTGAATGGAGCGAGGGAGGAGGAGAGAGAAAGATTTTGGAGTGAGTTGAATGAGTGTTGGGAAAGTTTCGGGGTAAATGATAAAATTTGTCTATTGGGAGATTTGAATGCAGGAGTGGGAAGGGAGGGGGTGGGAAGAATAATAGGACCATTTGGGGTAGGGGAGAGGAATGTTAATGGAGAAAGTCTGTTAGAGTTGTGTGTTGAAAGAAGAATGATAGTGGGGAATACTTGGTTCAAAAAAAGTGAAAATCATAAGTATACATGGAAGAGTGAGATAACGGGGGGGAGGGCGGTACTGGATTATGTGTGTGTAAATGGGAAGGATAGAGGCAGATTATTAGATGTAAATGTATTTAGAGGGGCGGGGAGGGGGATATCGGATCACTATTTGGTGGTTGCTAGGATAAGGGTGGGGGGAGAGGTGATGGTTAGGGAAAGGGGAGAAAAGAGGAGAGTAGAAGTGATAAAGGTGGAAAAATTGGAGGAGACAGTGTGTAAGAGGGAGTTTAGGAGAGGTATGGAGGATAGGTGGAGAGACGTGAGAGGGACGGGAATTGGGGAGGTGGAGGGGGAGTGGATGAGAGAGGCAATATGTGAAGAGGCTAGAAGGGTATGTGGAGTAAAAAGGGTGGGTGCAAGCAGAAGGAAAGGGAGTGAATGGTGGAGTGAGGAGGTGAAGGAGGTGGTGAAAAGGAAAAAGGAGGCTTATGTGAAATGGTTGGGAAGTAGGAGAGAGGAAAGCTGGGAGGAATATAGAAGGGTTAGAGTGGAAGCAAAGAGGGCGGTGGAGAGGGCGAAGAGAAGAGCAAAAGATGAATGGTGTAGAAAAGTGACGGAAAATTTTGAATCGGGGAGCAAGATGTTCTGGAAAGAAGTAAATAAAAAAAAGGAAGAAGAAGGAGGGGTTGGGGGAGAGGATTAAGGGAGGAGATGGGGAGTGGATAGGAGGTGAGGATAGGGTGAGGAAGAGGTGGGGGGAGTATTTTAGTGGATTATTGAATGAAGTGGGTGGGGGAGGGGAGGAAGATTTGCAAGAGGTGAGGATGGGGAGGGAAGTGGGGAGGGAGGGGGAGGATGAAATACAAAAGGAAAAAAAGGGAAGTCCGCAGGTCTGGATGGTGTGAGAATGGAAATGTTGCAGAAGGGAGGTATAGGGGTGGAGGAATGGCTGTATAGGTTATATAATATATGTTGGAGGAGTGGTGAGGTACCACAGGATTGGGAGGATGGTTGTTTGGTTCCCCTGTATAAGGGGAAAGGGGATAGGATGGAATGTGGGAATTATAGAGGTATATGTCTTTTAAGTGTGGTAGGGAAAGTGTATGGGAGAATACTGATTGAGAGAGTGAGAGGTTTAACAGTGGGGGAAGAACAAGGAGGATTTAGGGAAGGAAGAGGGTGTGTGGACCAAGTGTTTACACTAAAGATGCTTGTGGAGAAAAGTATAGAGAGGAAAGGGAAAGTGTATGGGTGTTTTTTAGATTTAGAGAAGGCATATGATAGAGTGAAGAGGGGTGAATTGTGGAGGGTGTTGGAGGAAAATGGAGTGGGGGGTAAATTAGGTAAAGGTATTAGGGCCTTTTACAGGAATAGTAGAATGTGTGTGAGAGTGTTAGGAGGGGAGAGTGAGATGTTTGGGGTGGGGTGTGGATTGAGGCGGGGGCTATTCAATTTGTTTATGGAGAGTGTTTGCAGAGGAATGGTGAGGGAGGGGAGGGGGTGGAATTGATGAATGGGAATGATAGAAGGGAAGTGAACATGATACTGTTTGCGGACGATACTGCCCTAGTGGCGAAGAACGCGGAAGAGCTGAGGTATTTGGTGAGGGAGTTTGAGAGAATGTGTGGACAAAAGGGGCTTAAAATAAATCCAGGAAAGAGTAAAGTGTTAGTGTTTGAGGAGGAGGAAAGAGAAGAGGGGGAGGGGTTAGAGGTTCGAGTAGGGGGGGTAGTATTGGAGGAAGTAAAGATTTTTAGATATTTAGGGATGGATTTGGGTAAGGGGGGAGGGATGAAGGAGGAGATAGAACATAGAGTAGGAGAAGGAATGAGAGCTTTGAGTGGTTTGAGAGAATTATGGAAAGGGGGGGATTTATCACAGAAAGTTAAGATAAGTATGTTTGAAAAAATTTGTGTACCAGCGGTGTTGTATGGGTGTGAAACGTGGGGGTTGAATGCCAGGTCCAGGAAGAAGTTGGAAGTATTTGAGATGAAGGGGTTGAGAGCGGTTTGTGGGGTTAGCAGAAGGGAGAGGATTAGGAATAGGGTGGTGAGGGAGAGATGTGATTGGAGGAATGGGTTGGTGGGAAGAGCGGAGAAGGGAATGTTAAGATGGTATGGGCATCTAGTGAGAATGGAGGAACAGAGAGTGGTTAGGAGAGTTTGGGAGGCGGAGGGGATAGGAAGGAGGGGAAGGGGGAGACCAAGAAGGAGGTGGATGGATGGAATAAAGGAGATGCTGGAGGAGGGAGGGATGAGGGAGGAAGGGGGTGGGGAGTGGGGGAGGGGGGGGGGGGAGGGGGGGGGGGGGGGGGAGAGGAGGGGGGGTGTGAGTGAGAGAGGCTGTACGTACCACTACCCCGCTCAAGCGGGAAAAAGTGTTGGCAAAATAAAATAAATAATAAAATTGTTATATATATAAAGATATATATATATATATATATATATATATATATATATATATGAGGCAAAGAAAGGTTATATATAAGATATTATAGCATATATATATATAGTATATATATATATATATAGATATATATATATAGTAGAGGTAGTATATATATATATATATATATATATATATATTTAATTATATATATATATTTATGATGATATATATATATATATATATATATATATATATATATATATAGCATATAGTATATATATATATGTGTAAATATATTATATATATATATATATATATATATATATATATATATATATTTTTAAAATTGTATATATGCGAGTAGAAATTTCATAGATACAACCTTAATACCAACGTAGTTATTATAATTAAGAATAGTAAAATTACGACAGTTAAACTGAATTAATAAATGTTATGTGTTTTAATGCATAAATATAATAAATGGAATTATCAACCTATAGTAAACGGAACGTAAACAACTTACTTGTTGACAAACTGGAACTTCTTATCCAATTCAATTAGTCCAATTTATTTGAAATTGTTTGTTTCAACACCGGTGTAATTAGAGTTAATACCACCGGCCTCTTAGTATAGGTAGTAAATAATTCCTTTACGCATTGATTGACTATTAATTTACGAAGATAAAGTTGACTTGAAGTTTAAGCGTTAGTTAAATAAAAATAAAAAGCGTTACAATGCACTTGATGAAGTTACATTTTAATCACGGTTTATAAGGCCTTAGTGATCATACGAATTAACACTTTTTATAGCTAACACTTAACAAAAGTAGGAAGGGAGTTCTATTTAAAAGCATCCACTTCTTTCGAACGACAGAAATTAGTAAACTTTTTTACAGCACAAGTTCAATAAGCGACTTGACAGTACGAGGTCAAAAACGTAAAAGCTTTGATTTTGAATAAAAATTCCAGCACATCAACTCCAGCTATTTAAGTTCCTCAAAAGTGTTTCGGTTTCATGATTCCAATATTTACAATTTAAAACACATAACATCTTTTAAGGATAAATATAGATTTGGCAAAGAGTTAATAATTGAAATGCATACGAATTTGAGACCAAAAGCATATTCAAACGCAAACTTTCTTTACGAAATATTTTAAGCTCTCGATTCGCATTCCAATTTTAATACACTGGGCGGGGGCGATGGCACGGATTTCGACGAATTCGTGTCATTTAAAAAAAAAAAAACAAAAGAATTTGATTAATCAGAACTCTCGGATGATTCCGATTCCGATTCCGATTCATTACCGATATTCAAAAATTTCGAACGTGCTACTATAGCTGCTTTCCTTCTGGGACGCAATGAATTTGCAACCGCGGGAGTATCATTAATTGTGGTAGGGGCAGGAATTGTTACTTGCTGAGATGATGGTGGTAGTGGAACCATTGAATTTGAAGCAGAACTATTTCCTTGAGATTTGACTTGATTTCCACTGTGTGTTAATGATAGCTCTAAAGGGAATAAATGCTTTATGGGGTAAACATTCATTTGACCTCCAGGAGTTCGAACCTGGACTGAGCGAACCTTATTATCATCTCCATAAATAAGCAGTTGAATAATGCCCATTTGCCAATAAGGTCGCTCTTTGACCGGACTTTTAATAAGTACGATGTCTCCTACTTTCACCCTATTTTTCCATGAGACTTGATAGAGGTCTTTTCCCATCTCTCTCAAACTTAATAAATACTCATTATACCACCGAGTCCGGAAGTCTTCGAATATTTCAGTAGATCGTTTAAGGGATTGGATTAGTTCTTCTCTTGAAGGGGAATCGGTAGGAATGGGCTCATTTAATACGATACTTGAATTAGCTAACGGTTTTAAAAAACAGTTAGGCGTGAGAGGCACTATATCATTATCCGAAGAAGTATATGTTAATGGCCTCGAATTGATAGCATTAGCAATGTCTGCCAATGCTGTTGTGAAATCGAAGTATTCCAAATTTTTACGTCCAACAGTCTTATAGAGACAATTTTTAACAGTCCGAATTGACCTTTCCCACATACTTCCCATCCAAGGGCTGTATAGGGGAATGCGGATATGTTTAATGTGATTTTTACGCAAAAATTCGGAACCCACCTCTGATACTACAAACTGCTCGAGAGCATCCGCACCTTTATTAAACGACCGAGCATTGTCGCTATATAAGAATTCAGGGACTCCAAACCTAGCCACAAAGCGTTGAAAAGATTGAACGAATGCCCTAGCAGACATATCTGGGATAAGATCCAAATAAACACAACGAATATTGAGGCAGGTGTAAAGAAGAATATACATTTTTTGAGGTTGGGTGGACCCTTTAATTTTAATGAAAAAATGTTTAGTAAAATCCACTCCAACATTTGAGAAAGGACGATAGAAATTGACTTGCGCTTTTGTGAAATTAGTAAACTTTGGATAAGAATAAGAAAAGCTGTTGAACTTTGTACAAGTCACACATTCCGATAAAACTCTTCTTATTGTATGAAGAGCTGAAGTTATCCAGTGGCCCTTTAAACGAATGAAGGTCAAAGTTGCTAAATGCCAAGATGTTTACAAGAAACATGTGCACCTCTGACAATCAGGATGGTAAGATGATGGGACTTGCCAAGGACTACTGGATTGACTATCTCGAAACTATAGTAGTTAGTGCGAGACAACCGTCCTTTACTTCTTATAAGACCCAAATCGTCCAAAAAGAAGTTCAGGCGAGAAACTAAATCATGTGGTTTTGAAAAAGTTGATCCCGATTGAATCTCTCTCAAAAAACGAAGTTCGACAGGAAAACTTTCTTGTTGCATAATCTTGAGCAAGAAAAGTCGAGCTTTCCTATCATTTTCAATAGGATCGATGGAAGATGTGCCGAATTTGAAGAGTAAAGCAAAGTTGAAAAGGAAGAATACTTGGCCATATCAATAACAGGAGGAGGTGGAGCTTGAATGACTGTGAAGGTAGTTGAAAGCCCTTCCTGTACATTCCTTGTTTGCTGATAACTAGGCCAATACACTTGGTCGTGTTTAAGCCAAGCTGGTCCATTCTTCCATAGTTCGAGCTTCTTCATGAATTCGCGACAGGACAAACCACGAGTTATAAGGTCTGCAGGGTTTTCACCTGTTTTGACGTAGTTAAATGAGATGAGTATTAAATTATCGTTTCTCATAGATGAAACCATACTCTTAATGTCCTGTATACGATTCCGAACGAAAATTTGTTTTGTCCTGCTACCTCCTCCAGCTACCCATGTAAGAACGATTTGGGAGTCAGAAAAGACGTTGACCTTACTAAATTCAACCTCTTGTAGGCTAGATACGATCTGCGGAAGGCATTTAAACGCCAGAAAGATGGATAAAAGCTCTAAGCAAGGAAGGGTTTTTCCCTTGAGAGGAGATACTTTAGATTTGGCCCACATTAACGAAGGACCTTGTTCTGGGGAGGTGATGTAAGCCGCAAATCCATAGCTCTTTGAACTAGCATCGCAAAAGATGTTAAGGGTTACATTAGTCGATGAGGTATCAAAACAAAAACGGTTGAACGATAAACTCTTAAGAGAGTCAAGATCAGCCCTTAGTTTTTCCCAATCCTCCTTTATTTCAAGATCGATAGAGTCGTCCCAACTCATTTGTTTTTCCCATATACGTCTCATCAAAAGTCGACCTCTCAATGCGACAGGAAGAAACAAAGAAAGAGGATCAAAGATTTTATTAACTTGAGAGAGCAGATCTCTTTTTGAACTGACTGATGATAACTCAAAGTCTGCGAGTCTTAGGGTGTCATTACCAGGATGGTAAAGGTAACCTAGAACTTTTTCCTCTTCGCAGTTATGGGAAGAAAACATGTTATCCTGTTTTATTTGAGCCTTAAGATCTGAATGGTTAGTGTTCCAAGAACACAAGTTGAATCCTCCTTCCTTCATTCTTTGAACTGATGTGGTGTAAATGTTTCTCAGTACTTCTGGGGACGAGTGAGTGTAAATAAAATTATCTACATAAAGATTATTTATCAGAAGACGAGAGACTAAATCATAAGGATAGTTATTCTGAATGTGGTGTCTAATAACAGCTCCCAAAATGTAGGGAGAAACAGCAAGTCCGAATATGATGGTTGCGTACCGATAAGTAACAAGCCTGCCATCTTCTTCCCAGAAGAAACAAAACTTGTTACGGTCACTTTCTTGCTTGAGATAGATTTGTAAGAAAGCTTTAGATATGTCCGCAACAACCACATATTTATTGGTTCTAAAAGCTAAAAGAAGACGAAGAAGGGGAACCAACAAATCTATACCTGGATAACAGGCTTGATTAAGGGAAGGAGCTCCTTTTGTACGAAGACTGCAATTGAATACAGGTCTTATCTTAGTTGATACCTGATCAGCCATTCTTATGACAGGCCTATGGGGAACCCATACATATTTATGGAAGTCCTTCGGAGATACTTTGATGATTTCAATTATGCCGTTTTTCAGCTGCTCTTTAAAGACATCACTGTATGCTTTGTCGAGTCCCTGATTGTTGAGACGATTCTTGACTCGTTTTAGTGTACTTAAAGCAACATTATAGTTGGATGGAACTTGATGCAGCAAATCCTGAATCCAAGGGATTTCGATGTGGTACTTTCCATCGATAAATTGAATGGAGTTGTGGAATTTAGTTATAAATTCTTTGTCGGTAGTACCATAATCTTTTTCTTCCTGAATTCCCATGGACTCCAGACTGTACAGATGCTCCAGACCAAGTTCAGTATCCTTTTGATTCGAGGAAAGATCGATGACATCAGGGTAGGAAGGATGGGGATCTAGGATTGAGTTTACGAGGGTTTGAGGAGCGTTGACAAATTGGTAGGGCAATGAAGAGACAGACATTGTTAGTCATGAATCTTCCTCATCATGTTCTCGCGATGAGCTAACAGACTGCTTTCTGTACAGAAAGTCTTTTTGATGTGGAAGTAGAAAAGAATCCACAGGACCGAAAGGAACTAAACCGAAACAAGTTGAAATAGCACTTCCTTCCAAACATTCTACCATTTGGAAGTGCCTCATATGACAAAGAGCGTCAGTGCCAAGCAAAAGGTCGATGTTATTCACAGAGTCCCCATAAGGACCTACAAATGAGTTATCAGCTACTTTGTATTTTGACGAAATTCTACAAATAGCAGATGCCAGTCCATTAACAGTAAAACCCACATCTAAAGAAGGGTCTACAAGAACAGGAATTGATATAAATGAATCACAACAACAGTTGAGGTCCAAACTAGCCAAATAAGAGGAACGAACCTGCTCTCCGATGAAGGTTTTGATGGGATTTTCAATCTTGGGTAATTGCTCACAATTGATGTCGAATTTATTGAGCAATCTTGGACTAGCATAGGTTCTCTGTGAACCTAAGTCGATCAATGAACGAACAGGCACAGACTTATTCTTGTGTCTTACTGTGATGGTGATGGTAGGTAAGATTTGGGAGGCAGATGACTGTCCGGTATTGATACACAAGTGGTTGCTAATACCAGAATTACTTTCTTCATCGGCATCTTTTCGATTGTTGTTCCGATGTTGAGTACGAATTTCAGATGGACAAAGAGCTGTGAGATGCTTTCTACTCTTGCAATTTAAGCAAGGGTACTTAAGGTTGAGTGTTTTTGCTGGACACTTATCCACCATATGTTTCAAGCTGGAACAGTTGCTGCACAGCTTAAGCACAACACATCTGTCCCTTTTGGCCTTAGGAGATTCATAAACTGTGCATTCTGAAAGGAAATGCTTCCCACTGCACAACTTACATTTAATTTCAGAAGATGCTTGAATATTTGACGAAGATGGAGATGTCTTTTATTTACACTATCACCTTTAGATGTATTGAAAGTATGACTCTGTTCAGATGGTACAGAAGGAAACTTTTTCCCATTTCTGTTTCTCCTTTTTGAATCAAAAGAAGAACGAGAAGAACCAGAAGAGGGAGATTGAGTGTAAGATTTTGGAGTTCGAAATCTTTCCATATTATGAATGATTTGATTGTGTTCTTTGAATATGAGGTTGATGGAAGGATATTGTTCCTTCGTAGACAGCTTCAACTCTCTCAAAAATGAAATAGGAAGCTTATCAACCACGATATGACTTATTAACTTGCAACCGGATGAATCCTCTTGAAAAAAGTCAACTCCAAGTTCCTTAAGTTCCTTCAAGTTAGCACGAACCTTTAAAATGAAAGACCGGACAGGTTCCAACTGTCTTCCGTCAAGAGGCGGAGCCGAATCTAACTCATGTAAAATAGAGTCAATAATGAATGCTTTATCTAGATAATGTTCCTTTAAGATGGTTAAGGCAACATCATAATTGTCATCCGTGCCTGACAAGAACTCAATGTCCTTCAGAGCATATCCCTTCAAATGTGATTTTAAATATTGAAGTTTGATGGCCTTTGAGATGTCTCTTCTCTCTCCATATACGTTATTGAAAGATTGGAGAAAAGAGCGGAAAGAATGCTTGTCTTTATCTCCCGAGAAATCTCCACACTTTAATGCAGGAATCTTTAAGCTAGAAGGATAATGACAGCAATTCTCCTTTGAGTTTGACTTCTCTGAAGAGGCACTAGACGACTTTCTTGAATCCGAATTATAACCATACTTGTCTTTTAACAAGTGAAGCGCTTTAGCCATCTTAATATGGTAGGTATCAGTGGCTGTAAGTTCTTCGTCAAGTATGGCTTGGTCAACTTTCGTATATTCAGCCCCCAATATTAAGTTTTCAATGATGGTGTCTTGAGCTTTAATTTCACTCATGACTGTTGTCACCTTTTCAAATACAGTTTTTACAACAACTGGATCGTAAAAGGTGGGAGAGTCCTCATCACCTTCCTCTTCTATAGGAAAGTGTTTACAACAGAGAGTAAGTTTTCTTCTTAAGTGTCCCCTTTTTAACCTAAGAGGACCCAAGTCTTTAAGAAGACTTGACTTGAGGCTAGATATTTCCTCTCCTGAAAGATCTGTAGGCATTAGGTCTTGAAAATCAGCAGCCTCTTTCAGATCTAAGTCTTGAATGATGTCCATATTGATAGTAGAAAGAACAAATCGAGAAAGAATGGAACGAATGAGAAATACACTAGTGCGCAGTAACTATGTCAAAAACAACCACTGTACATAGACTATGTCGAAAAATAAACCGCGCATAGACTATGTCGAAAAATAAACACTGCACATAGACTATGTCGGAAAACCAAAACTGCGCATAGACTATGTCGAAAAACAAACACTGCGCACAGACTATGTCGGAAAACAATCACCGCGCATAGACTATGTATAAAATAAATACAATATATTTACTATGTCGAAAAATAAACACTGCACATAGGCTATGTCGGAAAACGAACACTGTGAATAGATTATGTCGAAAAATAAACACTGCGCATAGACTATGTCGAAAAACAAAAACTGCACATAGACTATGTCGAAAAACACTGCGCACAGACTATGTCGAAAAACAATCACCGCGCATAGGCTATGTCGAAAACCAAACACTGCGCATAGACTATGTCGAAAAATAAACCATGCGCATAGACTATGTCGAAAAACAAACACTGCGCAGAGTAGATTATATCAAAAATAAACCTATGCACATTCATGTGCAAATAAACCCTATGCATAGATCTGCAAGAAAAAAACAAGCACTGCTCATAGACTATGTTGAAAAATAAACCATGCGCATAGACTATGTCGAAAAATAAACACTGCGCATAGACTATGTCGGAAAACCAAAACTGCGCATACTGTGTCGAAAAATAAACACCGCGCATAGACTATGTCGAAAAACAATCACCGCGCATGTAGATCATGCTGAAACCAAACACTACCATAGACTATGTCGAAAAATAAACACTGTGCATAGACTATGTCGAAAAAATAAACACTGCGCATAGACTATGTCGAAAATAAACCCCGCGCATAGACTATGTCGAAAATAAACCTGGCAAGATAGACTATGTTGAAAAACAAGCACTGCGCATAGACTATGTTGAAAAATATAAACCATGCGCATAGACTATGTCCGGAAAATAAACACTGCGCATAGACTATGTCGAAAAATAAACCCTGCGCATAAACTATGTCGAAAAATAAACCCTGCGCATAGACTATGTTGAAAAACAAGCACTGCGCATAGACTATGTTGAAAACAAGCACTGCGCGCACAGACTATGTCGGAAAACAATCACCGCGCATAGGCTATGTCTATGTCGAAAATCTATGTCGAAAAACATCTACTGCGCATAAACTATGTCGGATAACAACTACTGCGCATAGATAATGTCGAAAAACAATCACCGCGCATAGGCTATGTCGAAAAATAAACACTGCGCATAGACTATGTCGAAAAATAAACACCGCGCATAGGCTATGTCAAAAAACAAACTGCACATAGACTATGTCGAAAATAAACCATGCGCATAGACTATGTCGAAAAATAAACCCTGCGCATAGACTATGTCGAAAAATAAACCCTGCGCATAGACTATGTCGAAAAACAATCACCGCGCATCGATTGCAATGAAAAACAGTCACCGCGCATACAAAATGTCGAATGTATAAGAAAATTATCGAATGCGCAATGACTATGTTGAAAAACAACCACTACGCAAGCAAAATGTCGAATTTGAGAAAATTATCGAATTTATATAAAAATATCGAATGCGCACTAACTGTCGAAAAACACCCACTGCGCATGCAAAATGTCGAATGTATATATATATAAAATATATACAAAATATTTACTGTAATATTTATTTTTTAAAGTCACTTTTTGCGAATAGAAAAAACTTAAGAACAATTTTTTAGAAAAAATTATCAAACACGTGACTTTAAGTCGCTTTCAAATTAAAAAAAATGTTAAGACACCTTTATCAAAAAATCAAAGAAAAACAAAAAAAATTTACTAGTAAATCTTTCGATCAATAATTATATATAATTGATACGCAGAACATATGGAAATAAATTGCGCTTGAATATGCCTGTCTAGTCTCAAACTCGATGCAAGAAAAAACTTTAAGTTTGCCTTTCATAAAGTAAAGTTTACACAAATTTGAACAAATTTACAAAAAATTGATTCTTATAAAATATTGAAAATTTCAAAAACTTCAAAAATTAACTAGCAATTTCAAAAATTGCAAACATTAACAAACAATTTCAAAAATTATTAAAATCGTATCTATGCGAGTAGAAATTTCATAGATACAACCTTAATACCAACGTAGTTATTATAATTAAGAATAGTAAAATTACGACAGTTAAACTGAATTAATAAATGTTATGTGTTTTAATGCATAAATATAATAAATGGAATTATCAACCTATAGTAAACGGAACGTAAACAACTTACTTGTTGACAAACTGGAACTTCTTATCCAATTCAATTAGTCCAATTTATTTGAAATTGTTTGTTTCAACACCGGTGTAATTAGAGTTAATACCACCGGCCTCTTAGTATAGGTAGTAAATAATTCCTTTACGCATTGATTGACTATTAATTTACGAAGATAAAGTTGACTTGAAGTTTAAGCGTTAGTTAAATAAAAATAAAAAGCGTTACAATGCACTTGATGAAGTTACATTTTAATCACGGTTTATAAGGCCTTAGTGATCATACGAATTAACACTTTTTATAGCTAACACTTAACAAAATTAGGAAGGGAGTTCTATTTAAAAGCATCCACTTCTTTCGAACGACAGAAATTAGTAAACTTTTTTACAGCACAAGTTCAATAAGCGACTTGACAGTACGAGGTCAAAAACGTAAAAGCTTTGATAAAAATTCCAGCACATCAACTCCAGCTATTTAAGTTCCTCAAAAGTGTTTCGGTTTCATGATTCCAATATTTACAATTTAAAACACATAACATCTTTTAAGGATAAATATAGATTTGGCAAAGAGTTAATAATTGAAATACACACGAATTTGAGACCAAAAGCACATTCAAACGCAAACTTTCTTTACGAAATATTTTAAGCTCTCGATTCGCATTCCAATTTTAATAATATATATATATATATATATATATATATATATATATATATATATATATATATATATATATATATAATATTATATATATATATATATTATTATAGCATATATATATATATATATATATATATATTATATATATAGTATATATATATATATATGTATATTTAGTTATTATATAAATATATGTTATATATATATATATAGTTATATATATTAATATATATATATATATATATATATATATATATATATATATATATATATATATATATATATATATATATGCAACAAGGGAATATTTCCGTAATGATGGCAATTATTATTATTAAATTTGTTGGAATAAAAGGTGTCTTAATTAAATCGGAGAGTTATTTTTGCTAATCATTATAGGTTATCGCGTATGCACAGTATGCGAATTTCTCATGAACTTCCGAATTTTCAATAAAACCGTGTAGTTTCG
>JABUQX010145176.1:10000-20000 GCA_015478945.1 Trachelipus rathkii | reverse complement strand
TTAGTTTAAATCGCTTGTAAAAATAAGGTATTAAATTAAGTTCCAATTTTCATTTTTAATTCTATTTCATTAATCCTTAATTTAATTATCTTTATTTAAGACAATTAATTTAATTTGGAAGAATAAAAACCATTTAATATAGAATTTTATTAATCCTAATTAGTTAATACAACATTTACAATACCATTTTGCACAATACTAATTCCCTTCCATCTCTAATTCTTCATTATTTACTCTGATGTCTTCTGCAAGCGTCTTTCTCCTTTTATTCACAACCGAATTGAATCGCACTTATCCAATCCAAAACTAATTCCAATTTCTACTCATAAATTAATTGCTACATTTACATCTTTCCAATTTCTTTCAGCTTCATGAGAAGATTTACTTTATTCACAAAAAAGAGGTAAGAGATTTTTTCAGTTCTTCCTGATTTTAGATTCGACTGTATCCAATTTTTTTTTCAGGTTAATAAAGTACTTGGTGTAAATGGAGGGGAAAAGGGAAAGAGGAGTGGAAGCGAGAGAGAGATGAATGAAAAAAGATTTTTAGTTTCAATATTTCTTTATGAAGGCATTTTTTTTATTTTAAATATATATCGATATTGTATCAGGTGTGAATAAGAAACACTTTGTCATACGTGTCACTGTTGTCAATCATGACCTACATAAATTCTTCCCCTCATTTACTATTTCCTATCATAATTTTTATTGCTTTAATTACCGTAATTATTAATTGTTCTTTAGGGACACGAGTACGCCCGTTACTCAATTGCTGTTCTTCATTAACTATAACTATGTTGGTATAAGATACATTAAATTTTTATTCCTTCCTTTCGTCGAGTTATGCTATAGCCGAGTTCGAACTTTGACCTGGAAGTCAACAGGATTTTTAGTAACTTCACAATGTCAACCACAACAAAGGAATATAGTTAACCATTTTAGTCATCAATTATTTTCTTGAACTTTTCCCTTTTCCCGTTACCATATCATTACATCATCATCATCATCACTCTGGTCTATGCTGGTATCTCGAGGATTTTAAGGAATTATTGTTAACTCTTCCAAAGGCAAATCAAATTCACCACTTAAACGGATGAGCTTCTCAGTTCCTCACTTGAAGGTCTCTCTTTGTCTGGTAAAGAGGCACTTTTATGTATTTCCATTATGACTATTCTTCCAGATCTATTTCATAATAATCAAAATCATCATTCTTGTCTCTATAATTAGCGTCTCTTTAATTTTCCGTTTGCAATGGAATTTCTTTATGCATTTTTATTTTCGTTGATTTCTTTATTTCTTGTGCCAGTTCCATGCTTCTTAAGAATGTGTCTTTTTAAATATCTTTCCTCATTACATTCAAAGCTGCACTCAGAACATTTAAATAATTTCAAATTACTGTGAGCTAGCAGATGAATTTTTAAGCTACCTTTCTGATTACATTCATAGCTGCAATCAGAACATTTAAATAATTTCGATTTTTTTCCACCTTTCTTAAGGGTTACCACTTTCATGCGCAGGTCCGAACCTCGGTCCTAAGCGCATATGGTTGTCCGGGTAGGTTCTCTTAACATCCGAGAACCATTCTCAATATTCTGGCGCTCTGTCTTATTATAATCGAACTCATTTCTAAAGTAGTCACTTCCACCGGCAGTCTATCTATGTACTGTTGTAAGCTTTTTTTAATTACTCCCATGCTTCCAATTACCACAGGGATAACCTCTGCTCTATCTATTTCATTCCACATTCCTTGTAATGAATATTTCAATCTTTGGTATTTAATTTCCTTGTCCCTTTCATATGCAGATACTCTGCCGTCCCACGGTATCCCTATTTCTATAATATATATATATATATATATATATATATATATATATATATATATATATATATATATATATATATATATATATATATATATATAAAGTAGAATATTAATATATAAATATATATATATATATAATATATATATATATATATATATATATATATATATATATATATATATATATATATATATATATATATATATATATATATATATATATATATATATATATATATATATATATATATATATATATATTATATATATATATATATATATTATATATATATATATATATTATATATATATATATATATATTATATATATATATATATGATATATATATATTATTATTATTATATATATATATATATATTATATATATATATATATATATATATTATATATATATATATATAGAATATATATATATATATATATTATATATATATATATATATATATATATATATATATATATATATTATATATATATATATATATATATATTATATATATATATATATATATATTATATATATATATATATATATATTATATATATATATATATATATTATATATATATATATATAGAGTATTATATATATATATATATATATATATATATATATATATATATATATATATATTATATATACATCTATATATATATATATATATATATATAGTATATATATATATATATATATATATATATATATATATATATATATATATATATATATATATATATATATATTTTTTTTTTACAGTTGCCTTTCTCTCTCTTTTATCTTCCACTACAATATTCGGTCTGTTATGTACTATAGGTACATCTGTGGGGATGCTATAGTCGTATAGTATTAGCGCGTGGTTATTTTCTTCTATTGTGTTTGGGTTGTGTTCCCAATATTTGGATGCTTCTATTGTTATTTTGTATTTTTCACAAATTCTAAAGTGGATTAGTTTACATATTGCATTATATGTCTTTCGGTGTAGTGCTTGCGACCGAGAAGTGTGTCACAGCTTGATAATATATGGCTAACTGTCTCCGGAGATACTTTACACATTCGGCATTTGTTGGATATATTCTCTTTCTCTATCTCTCTCTTGAACCAATTGGTTCGTAATGCTAAGTCTTGTGCCCCTATAATTGTTCTCTCATCTTCTTTTCTTAGATTACCCCTGCATACTGCTTCTATCGATTTTTCTTTATCTATATACACCTGTTCTATAATATTTTTGTATTCCTTTGCAAATGCATGTTCCTTCCAATTATTTTCATGTTTTTTCCTTCTTGCTTTTCTGTGCTCATTTCTTAGGTGTTTCATCTTTTCCTTCTTTGTCATTCCTTCTGTTGTTGGGTCATCATTAAGGATATCATACTTTCGTAGGTAATCTCTTTTTTTTTTTGGCTGTTAAAGATGTTCTCATCGCTTTCCCTGTTTCGTGCTCCTTCACCCATCTGATGAATTTACTATCACTTTCTTCAATATAGGTTGTTAATCCAATCACTTCCTCTCTAATTTAAATAATTTCGAATTGCTGTGAGTTAGCAGATGAATTTTTAAGTTACCTTTCTGATTACATTCATAGCTGCACTCAGAACATTTAAATAATTTCGAATTGCTGTGAGTTAGCAGATGAATTTTTAAGCTACCTTTCTGATTACATTCATAGCTGCACTCAGAACATTTAAATAATTTCGAATTGCTGTGAGTTAGCATGAACTTTCAAGTTAACTTTGTGATTACTTTCCGGTTCAGTGTCATCGTTTAAATTATGAATTGCTGTGAGTTAGCAGATGAATTTTTAAGCTACCTTTCTGATTACATTCATAGCTGCACTCAGAACATTTAAATAATTTCGAATTGCTGTGAGTTAGCAGATGACTTTTTAAGTGAACTTTCTGATTACATTGATAGCTGCACTCAGAACATTTAAATAATTTCGAATTGCTATGAGTTAGCAGATGAATTTTTAAGTTACCTTTCTGATTACATTCATAGCTGCACTCAGAACATTTAAATAATGAATTGCTGTGAGTTAGCAGATGAATTTTTAAGTTACCTTTCTGATTACATTCATAGCTGCACTCAGAACATTTAAATAATTTCGAATTTTTTTTTTTTTTTTTTTTTTTTATTTCACCTTTCTTAAGGGTTACCATTTAATGCGCGGGCCCGAACCTCGGGCCTAAGCGCATATGGTTGTCCCGGCAGGTTCTTTAACAACCAAGAACCATTCTCAGTATTCTGGCGCTCTGTCGTATTATAATGGAGCTCATCTCCAACGTTGTTACTTCCACCGGTAGTCTTTCAATATATTGATTTAAGCTTTTTTTTATCACTCCCATACTTCCAATTACCACAGGGATAACCTCTGCTCTATCAATGTCATTCCACATTCCTTGTAATGAGTATTTCAGAGTTTGGTACTTAACTTCCTTTTCAGTTTCATATGCTGATACTCTGCCGTCCCATGGAATTCCTATCTCTATAATGTATGCCTTTCTTTCTCTTTTATCTTTTACAACAATATCCGGTTTGTTATGTCTTATAGGTACATCTGTGGGAATGCTATAGTCGTATAGTATTAGCGCGTGGTTATTTTCTTCTATTGCGTTTGGGTTGTGTTCCCAGTATTTGGATGCTTCTATTGGTATTTTGTATTTTTCACAAATTCTAAAATGGATTAATTTGCATATTGTATTATGTCTTTCGGTGTATGTCTTGCGTTGGAGAAGTGTGTCACAGCTTGATAATATATGGCTAACTGTTTCCGGAGATACTTTACACATTCGGCATTTGTTGGATATGTTCTCTTTCTCTATCTCTCTCTTGAACCAATTGGTTCGTAATGCTAAGTCCTGTGCCCCTACAATTGTTCTTTCATCTTCTTTTCTTAGATTACCCCTGCATACTGCTTCTATCGATTTTTCTTTATCTATATACACCTGTTCTATGATATTTTTGTATTCCTTTGCAAATGCATGCTCCTTCCAATTATTTTCATGTTTTTTTCTTCTTGCTTTTCTGTGCTCATTTCTTAGGTGTTTCATCTTTTCCTTTTTTGTCATTCCTTCTGTTGTTGGATCGTCGTTAGGGATATCATACTTCCGTAGGTA
Organism: Trachelipus rathkii; assembly: GCA_015478945.1. NCBI lineage: Eukaryota > Metazoa > Arthropoda > Malacostraca > Isopoda > Trachelipodidae > Trachelipus > Trachelipus rathkii. Next base: position 15,047 of record JABUQX010145176.1, on the reverse strand, counting down.
ATCTCTTTTTTTGGCTGTTAAAGATGTTCTCATCGCTTTCCCTGTTTCGTGCTCCTTCACCCATCTGATGAATTTACTATCACTTTCTTCGATATACGTCGTTAATCCGATCACTTCCTCTCTATATACTGCATCTATTTCCTGGAGTCCCATTCCACCTTGATCCCTGGGGACATACATTCTTGCCAGGCATTGGTTCTTATATATCAATTTATTGGCGTGGAGCATTTTTCTCGTCTTGATATCTAGTTTGTTTAAATCTTCTTGGAACCAATCAATTATTCCAAACCCATACGATAGCACTGGTACTGCCAATGTTCTTACTGCTTCGACCTTAAATTTGCATTTTAATTCAGATTTTAATATTAGTTTCAGTCTCTTCTCATATTCCTTCTTCAGCTTTTCCTTCATTTTCTTATGTTCTATTTTTTCATTTTCTTCTATCCCGAGATACTTATAGGTGTCTTCCTGTTCTAGTTGTCTAATAATTTCGTCGTTTATTCTGATATTTCCACTGTCAATTCTTTTTCCTTTCTTCAATTCCAGGAACGCACATTTATCTAGTCCGAACTCCATTTGTATATCACTTGAAAACTTCTTAACTACCTCTATCTGTTCAATTGTTTGTTGTTTGTTTGGGGAGTATAGTTTGATGTCATCCATGTAAAATAAATGCGAGATGTTTTTCCCTTTCTTTTCATTTCTTGATCCTATTCTATATCCATTATGCAAGTTATTTATCAATGAACTCAGTGGGTTCAATGATAGTACAAACAGCAATGGGGATAAGGAATCCCCTTGGAATATTCCTCTCCTTATTTTTACATCATTTATTTGTATCGTACCATTTTCGTGATGTAGTTTAATATTGATCTTCCATATTTGCATCACTTTTTCCATAAAGTCTCTTATCTTATTATTGATTTTATAGATTTTTAATACCTCTTTGATCCATGAGTGCGGCACACTATCATATGCTTTTTTATAATCAATCCAAGTCATGCTTAAGTTCTTCTGTCTTTGCCTGCTGTCTTCTAGGATCATTTTATTTATTAACAATTGATCTTTTGTCCCGTGACTTCCCTTACTGCATCCTTTTTGTTCTTCTGCTATTATATTATTTTCTATTGTATGTTTGTATATTCTTTCTGTAATAATTGCTGTTAATATTTTGTATATAGTTGGTAGACAAGTAATTGGTCTATATTTCCCTGGGTTTTGTGTTTCCCCTGTTTTAGGGATAAGGACTGTTTCTCCTTTGGTCATCCACTCGGGTATTTCAGCTGTTCCGTTCAGAATTCTGTTGAAGCACTTTGTTAAAGGTTCTCTTAGTACTGTAATTTTTTTTAGCCATATATTTTGCACCATGTCTGGTCCAGGTGTTTTCCAGTTACTGGTACGTCGTATCTTTTCCATCACTTCCCTTTCGGTTAGTGGTTCAAATTCCATCTCATTAATTTCTTCTATTTGGGGATTCCTTCTTGTTGTTTCTAACCATTCCGCCTCTTCATTATGTGTTCGTTGGTCTTCATATATACTCCTCCAAAATGCATCAAGTCTGTCTCTTTCAGGTGGTTTATCAACTTTTATATTTTCACCTCTCAACTCTCTATAGAACTTTCCTTTATCTGTCTGGTACATTTTGTTTTGTCTTTTTCTTTGTTCTTCTTTCTTGTATGAGCTTAATCTTTTTGCTTTTGCTGCTAATTCTAGCTTTCTGCTGCTGATTGCGTGTGTTACTCGATTTCTGCCCCTGCTTCTTCTTATCATATTTTCTGCCTGTCTGATTTTACTTTCTAATGTGATGTTTCCTTCTTCGTATTCTTTTATCAGTGATATTTCTTTTCTAAGTCTCGCTATGTCTCTCTCTAATCTAATTTCCCATGACGGTTTTTGTTCCTTCTTTCTTCCATTTGATCTATTTTTCTCAAATATTTTCCCTCCCATCAAATCTGTTATTGCTCTTGCTGTTGCATAATATAACCTGTTCACTTCTGAGATATCGCATCTCTCAGGTAGTAATCTTGGTAATACCCTGTTTGCTATCCCGGCATATTTATTTATTTTCATCCAATTATCTATTTTATTTATTCCTTTTCTATCTTCCATGTTGGTATAAATATCTTCATCTCTATAGTGTGCTATTTTGTTTATCATCTCTTCTTCCTCCTGCATTCTATCTCCGTTTTCATTTCTATCATTTTCAATAATCTCTTCATCACCTTGTTCCTCTGTTTCTTCATAGTGGCTTCCTGTATCTGAATCATTATTACTTTCACTATCTGTTCTGTTCATTATTTCTTTGTTTAGGATTTCAGCAGCCTCTGATATTTCTTCTCCTACTATTTCTGTCTCATCCAACTCCCCATCTATTAAGTCTTCATTATCTGTCATTTTATTTTGTTCTTCTAAACTTTTTTCTGTATTTTTTCCAGTTTTTATTCTATTCCCTTGATATAGTGTCTCTTTACTTTTCTGTTTAATATCTCCGATCATTTCTGGTGTAATCTGAATTTCATTCTTAATTCTCTCCTTTGCTCTTCGTTATATTTCCTTTAGGTCTTCATTTGTAGGTAACGTAGCTTTTCTTTTTTTTATTGCTCCTTGATTCCTTTCTTTATTAAAGTTGATGATGGCCTGTTTTTGGGCGATCAGTTTCCTTCTTTCTACCCCCGTATATTTCTTATTAAACTCATATTCCATTACATCATTTGCACCAATTATTTCATTATCCACAACATATTTCCAGAAGTCCGTTTTACCTTCCTTTTCGGGTATTAACATACCTATGTAGTAGCTTTCCATTAAGTATTCGTTCTTTTCCTTTGTCCATTCCCATTCACCTTCTCCCTCCACTTTGTTCATCTTCCCCACGTATTGATCTACTTCCTCCTCGATTTGTTTTATCTGTTCGTGTGTTATCGGGGTCTTTTTATTATTTATATTGGTTGCAATACTGGCAAATCTCGCATCCGGTATTCTTTCCAGTTTGATTTTATCTATTTCACCTCGTTGTTCCAACATATTTCTCGTTCGTTTAGTTGTTCCTTTTTTTGGGAACATCTTGTGTCTTCCGTATGTTACGCACCAGAATATCTCTTTTTTTTCTTCCACCGTATATTCCAATCTTTCACCACCTCTACGGTTGTAGGGGTTGCATCTTTTTTTTTGGATTTTTGGTTGTTTTGATGAGTCGGGAGAAGTCTTAGGCCTCTCTGACGATTCATCAGGTGGAAGTGGGGTATTAGGTGTTAAAATCCCACACCTTACTGGTGTATTTTTTCTATTTCCGGGGAGGGATAATTTGATTTGCTCATCAGAGCTCCGTCCCCCCTCATCTCCCTCTAAAAATGGGGTAGGGCCGGCACCAGGTCTTCCGAGTTCCTGGCACTTAATATTTTTATTTTTTCCTGCCATGGATAGTTTCCAGTAATATCCACCACATATTGTGGCTTCATGTCTACTGCCTTTTCGCAGGAAGACACATCTGGGGCGGTATATCTTCCGCCTCACCGTGTCTCCCTGGGCCCCCCCGCCGACAACGGCAGAGAGTTCTCCGGGGGAGTAATTGCTGTGATTTAGCAGATGAATTTTTAAGCTAACTTTGTGATTACATTCATAGCTGCACTCAGAACATTTAAATAATTTCGAATTTTTTTTTTTTTTTTTTTTTTTATTTCACCTTTCTTAAGGGTTACCATTTAATGCGCGGGCCCGAACCTCGGGCCTAAGCGCATATGGTTGTCCCGGCAGGTTCTTTAACAACCAAGAACCATTCTCAGTATTCTGGCGCTCTGTCGTATTATAATGGAGCTCATCTCCAACGTTGTTACTTCCACCGGTAGTCTTTCAATATATTGGTTTAAGCTTTTTTTAATTACTCCCATGCTTCCAATTATCACAGGGATAACCTCTGCTCTATCAATGTCATTCCACATTCCTTGTAATGAGTATTTCAGTCGTTCGTACTTCATTTCCTTTTGCCTTTCATATGCTGATACTCTGCCGTCCCATGGTATCCCTATCTCTATAATGTATGCCTTTCTTTCTCTTTTATCTTTTACAACTATATCCGGCTTGTTATGTGTTATAGGTACATCTGTGGGAATGCTATAGTCGTATAGTATTAGCGCGTGGTTATTTTCTTCTATTGCGTTTGGGTTGTGTTCCCAGTATTTGGATGCTTCTATTGGTATTTTGTATTTTTCACAAATTCTAAAATGGATTAGTTTGCATATTGTATTATGTCTTTCGGTGTATGTCTTGCGTTGGAGGAGTGTGTCACAGCTTGATAATATATGGCTAACTGTTTCCGGTGATACTTTACACATTCGGCATTTGTTGGATATATTCTCTTTCTCTATCTCTCTCTTGAACCAATTGGTTCGTAATGCTAAGTCCTGTGCCCCTACAATTGTTCTTTCATCTTCTTTTCTTAGATTACCCCTGCATACTGCTTCTATCGATTTTTCTTTATCTATATACACCTGTTCTATAATATTTTTGTATTCCTTTGCAAATGCGTGCTCCTTCCAATTATTTTCATGTTTTTTTCTTCTTGCTTTTCTGTGCTCATTTCTTAGGTGTTTCATCTTGTGAGTTAGCAGATGAATTTTTAAGTACTCTTTCTGATGTTCAATCATCGTTTTGGATATCATACTTGCTCAGAACATTTAAATAATTTCGAATTGCTGTGAGTTAGCAGATGAATTTTTAAGTTACCTTTGCGATTACATTCATAACTGCAATGGGCACACTTAAACTTTCTTTTCTTATGTGTCTTTAAATGGCTCGTCAACTCATCTTTGTTTTTAAAAGTAAAATTACAATATCTGCAACTAAGGTAATCCTGACAATTCTTTAGTATTTTGATCATTCTTTACTAACGTTAGAGGTCTGCTTCTAGAAGGACTATTCCTTATGGAACCTTGTTCACATTGATCAGCGACACCGATGAGGGTCTGTAGAAAAGAAATTAAAAACATAAAATATGAATGCAGAAGAAATTTAAATTACTTTAAGGAAATGTCATAAATATAAGAATATT
>JABUQX010145175.1:0-49480 GCA_015478945.1 Trachelipus rathkii | reverse complement strand
AAAAGTGAAATTGGAGAAGGCAAATTTCTTTAAACGTTCGTTAGTTTATTTAGGGTTTATGATTAGTTCAAAAGGTTTATCTGCTGATCCTGTAAAGCTACAAGCTTTGAAGTCGTTTCCGGTTCCCACCGATGTTTCCTCTGCTCGTTCTTTTATTGGTTTTTCCGTAATCTTGTGCCTTCGTTCTCGACCATTGCTCAACCCATCACTTCCTTGTTTAAAAAGAACGCTAAATTCGTTTGGCTCAGTGAGCAACAGAAAGCTTTCGATACATTAAAACAAAGGTTAATCATCGAACCATTGCTTCAATTTCCGGATTTTAGTAGGGAATTATTTGAACTAATGCAGTAATGGGCTGATTAAAGCAAGCCATACAGAAGGACATCGGCATAGACCACCCTGTTTCTGCTTCAGACGTTGAGTAAAGCAGAGAAGAATTATTCCTCCCTTGAAAAGGAAGCACTGGCTATCACTTGGTCTTTAGCTAAGTTTAGAAACAGTTTTCGGTTATAAAATTCGTATTTATACAGATCATCAACCTCTTGTTGCTATTTTTAAGAATAAAGACTTAAATAATAAAATGGCAAGATGGGCCATCAAAGTTAATTCGTTCAATCCTGAAATCTTTTATATAGAAGGGAAGAAAAATATCTGCCCGGATTATCTTTTCCAATTTATTCAATTTCCAGTATCGATTATTCTTGTCTTACAAAGAAGTTTTTCAATCTTACATCCGATGTAATAAAAACGGAGCAAAGAAAGTGTTCAAGACTTTCTCCAATCATTAATTCCATTAAAACAAATGGTCAAAGTATTAATTTTCCTCATGTTCTCATCCACGATATTTTATATTATGTCACAAAGGAAATGCAATATCTCATAGAAGTTCCCGATTCTCTTGTATATACAGTTCTTAGTCTTAATCATTCCAGTTTAGGGGCTGGCCATTTAGGTCACGTGAGAACAGAAAAACGTATCCGAGAACGGTACATCTTTCCAAAGATGTCAAAGTTAGTTTATGATTTCTGTAGAGAATGTTCTTCATGTCTTAGGGTGAAGGGTAATATCCCCAAGAGAGCGCCCATTTTCAAGTATCCCGTTCCATATCAACCTTTCTGTAGGGTTCATACATAGGACCTTTACCTCCATGTAAAGTGTCAGGTGCTAAATATATTCTTGTTTTTAAAGATTCTTTAACTCGTTACGTTGAGTTATGCGATTCCGTCTCGTAGTGGTATTCATATTGCTTTGCTTCATAGGGTCATTGTGAGACATACAACACCAAATGTGCTACTCAGTGATCGGGGGGGTGAATTTGTCTCGTCGTTCTTTAAGCAATTATGCAAGCTTTGGAAGATTAATAAGGTAGAGATAACCGTTCGCTCACCTATTTCGAACTCGTTGATAGAGCGTGCCAACTTGCAAATTGAGAATTATTTACGTCATTACGTGAATGAAAAGGGTAATGATTGGTCTAATTTCCTTCCTTTCGCTCAATTGTGTATTAATTCTTCTTATAATGAGACCATAGGGGACTCCGCCTCATTTCATTTTTGGGTACTCAAAAAGATTACCTTACGATGTAGAGAACTACGTCACTCCATTTACGAATCCTGATAAGAATTATTGTCCTACTCATGAAGAGTTAAAAGATATAGTTGTTAGAACTAATTTAATTCGTGAGATAGCGAAAGAAAATTTAGAAGCAGAAACAAGAAAGTTTGTAGAAAGGCAGCATAAGAAAGCTGAAGATAGAAAGATCTTAGTGGGTAGTAGAGTATTTATTCTTGATGTAAAACCTGCTGGAGTATGTAAAAAGTTGTTCCGTCGTTGGAGAGGACCTTTTAGAGTTATTGGTATTCTCGGAAGAAACAGATTTATCCTTCAATGTCTCCAGACATCTCGTGAAATCGCCGTCCATAGCGATAATTTTAAAATCGTGCCAGAGCCGATTTCAGATCAAAATCATTGTCCAAATCCAAATCTCTCTTCTGTGAAGGATAGTAATCCGAAACAAGTGCATTTTAATGATAAAAATGTTGTAACATCAATCTGACAGTATAGATTCAGATGATGAAGAGTCCAGTTGTTATGTTCCCTCATAATTCTTCAAAGTGTGTAAATAAAATGCCGTCTGTTCAGCAGCAACAAGATAATCATAGGTATTCCAATTCGTCTTTTCATGATCCTGTAAGGTCATTTTCTAATCCTAATTCTCAACAAAGTGTTCATGATAGCTCGCAGGAGCGCTCATTTTTGTCAGATAGTGTTCCAAAATCTTCGTTTTCTGGTTTCGAAAATCAAAATGAGAGTGTAAATAGTTCAAGTTTTTATAAGTCTAGTTCGTATTCTGATGATTCTGATGGTAATTTCGTTCCATATCAAGGCTATCAGGGCCCTCGTATCCAAAGTCCTAGATGGTTACGTTCGAGTAATAAAGTATCAAATACTCATAGTACTCCTAATTCTCAAGACGATCCAAGTCAAGCTTCTTGTTCTCATTATCCTACTGATCGTTCGTTCTCAGAATAGTCTCAGGTTTTTCTCTGTCAACGCAAACTGCATTTGTCATGTTGATTGTTTTGATAGAATGTTGATATCGTATGTGTATATATTTGAAGGTATTATCTGTTAATAATCAATCTTAAAAACGATGTTATTATTCTTGCATCCTGTACCTGAATTGCTGAGAAGATAACGAACGAAGATCTTGAGAAGAATGAAGTAGTTTTTGTTTTCTTATTTATTATTGTATTATAGATTTTATGTTTATGAGTAATTACGAAGTAGCTTGTTTTAGAGTAAACATATCTGTCCCAGAAATGTAAGTAGAATTTACAAGTGTAAATAATTTTCTGAAGGGGGGAGCTTTTCTTTCCCGACTCTATATATATATATATATATATATATATATATATATATATATATATATATATATATATATATATATATATATATATATATATATATATATATATATATATATATATATATTTCATCTTACAGTGTAAATAAAACAAAGTATCCTCGTAATTAGTTTTGTGTTAGAAAGTGTAAGGTGCATTGCGTCGCTATGAATGTATAAGAATACCGTAACGCTTTGCATCGAGAGAGTCTTTTCTTGAGTGTCGTGAGAGAAGGTCGTGTTTGTGCAGGCTCTAGCGGAGGTGGGATATTGTACTCCGAGCCTTGTTTGTGTTTTATGTAAAAGAAATTGTGATGTGTTTTTAATAATTAATTTATGCAGCCATATCAATATTTATGTTAAGAAATATATAACATAAATCTCTCTTGTCTTTTTAATGTCTTGAAGTGACATATAATATTCTCTGTTCTACGAAGCTAGAATTTATCAAGTCTTGCATCCATTTATATAAAGTGAATGAAATCGTTGTTGATCTTTGTTTTGAAAATTCGCAAGTGAAGAATCTCCTCGTTTATGTTCCTATTACGGAAGTTTATTTTATGTTCTCATTACGGAAGTATCGTAATCTCTCATCAGGCTGTACTCCAGGTAAAACACATTCCGACCTTGTTCTAAATCTCTCCCACTCACATCCATTTTATTATATGACTCGATTATTATTTGATTAAAGAAACTTTTGTACATTTATATGATTCAAGAATGCTATATTATTACTGTTAAGAATATTACTATATTTTAAGAAAGACGTTTACAAGATTATTTGTGTGAAATAAAAAGGATATAAAATTACTTTTCTACATATCATTTTATTGAAGGCATATGACGTAATAGATTATTAAAGTTATTTTGTAAAGAAGTCCATTATCATTCTCCTCGTTTTTGAAGCATTCTTAATTTTCTCCAATGAGCGTAGATTTATTTTCGTGTGTCCACCAGTCAAACCTAAAGAACTTAATCTTCAAGAATTCCGATCCTACCATATGGGTTATACACGTGTCAAGAAAAGCAAAGACCTGTAATATAATGAAAGAGTTATAGACACAGGGGAAATATATATATATATATATATATATATATATATATATATATATATATATATATATATATATATATATATATATATATATATATATATATATATATATATATATATATATATATATATATATATATATATTTTTTTTTTTTATTATTATCTCTCACGGGGAGAGCCCTAATTCAAGGAGGGGGTGTGGCACGCCTCGGAAGTCAACAACTAAAGTAAATTACGCAAATGAGCACAGACGCAGGCTTTGAAGTGGGGAGATTAAATTCAGCAGGAAACACAGAAGATGGAAGAGAATTCCACAGAACAGATGTGGCAGGAAAGAAGGAAGCACCGCAGCGAACTAGCCTGGAGTTACCCACATCAACACAAAACTCATGTGCACATACAGCACTAAACTAAATTATAATTATACTTACTAAACTTATTATTAATTAGGTAATAATTAGGATTATTTACTAATTTTATCATATAATAATAATAATAATAAAAAGGCAATTTGTGCCTAAAAAAAATCAAAGAAATCAAAAAAATTGATTTTTTTATTTTTTTGATTTTTAGGCAAATTTTTTTTCTTCTAAATTAATAATAATTATTACTAGTTATCACCTGATTAATGATAAGTATATTTCATCTATATGATAAGCAAATTCATCAATGTAGTTTCAAATTATTTTCAATAAAGAAATAAATAAAATTAGATTACTCAGATATTATACAGTGTACATAGTATATATATAATTTAAATAACTTAATTAAACTAAATAATAATTATACTTACTAAACTTATTAATTAGGTAATAATTAGGATTATTTACTAATTTTATCAAAATAATAATTATTCAAAAAGGCAATTTGTGCCTGAAAAAATCAAAAAAATCACCAACCCTGTTTCCTACTGAGGTAGCCACTTTGGCATCATTTGCAAACTTACAAACTTTACATTTAAGTCCCTGGTTTAAATCATTTATATGTAAGAGGAACAATAGCTGCTCTAGCACTGAACCCTATGGGAAACCAGTCTTCACTATTTCCCATGATGACATATTGCCATTTAGTAGTATACACCACCCTCTATTCCACAACCACTCTATAATCCAATTGTGTACCACTCCACCTATACCACATTGTGACAACTTTTTAATCAGCCTTATGTGGGGAACCTTATCAAAGGCTTTGCTGAAGTCTAAACATATAATATCAACTGGATCTCCTTGGTCAATGCAATCAATAATGTATTCAATAAATTTTAAAAGATTTGTCTGACATGATCTACCTTTTCTAAAACCATGCTGGGAGCAGAGGTGGGCATAGTTAATCAAAAAAGTAACCTCGTTACCGTTACTCCAATACTTGAAAAGTGCAATTCCATTATCATTATTCTGTTTTTTTTTTAAATGAAAAATAAAAGTAAAAAAGTTCTGTTACTCCGTTAATTCTAGCAATTTATAGGTTTGTGTATTTTAATTTTCAACATTATCATTATTATTAAAATAATTTTACTAAAAATTTATTTCTAATTATTACATCAAAAATTAACAATTATACATAAATTAAAAACACATATATATATATTTGTTTGTATATTCCTTTATGAAGTTTCATTTTCAATGTCTTAAGCATTCTGTAATTACCCTGTAATTTAAATTAATAATATATATACACTTTAATTATGATAAACATAAACAGCAACATTGCTTAAAAAATACTCACTTCTTACTTAATTATTTTTTTTTTTTAATTAATTTATTTGCTTCAATTTCTTGTGGCCGTTTTAAATAGAATCACGTGGTATATATATATATATATATATATATATATATATATATATATATATATATATATATATATATATATATATTATATATATATATATATATATATATATATATATATATATATATATATAAAAACTACCTTTTAACGTGCTTTATCCCCTATGCAGGGGGTAACACGGGGGGACCACAGAAAATCGAACTTTAAGGCCGGCTATCCCAAACCAGCGCCACCAACGTGTTCGCAGTCGAGTTTTAATTCTTGCCCCCAGGTAGATAAAACTCCAACTGCTACGCGGAGGATTTGAACCAGCGTCCTCTCGTATGAGGCGGCGACTCAACCTCCTGCGCCACGAGGCGTTCTCATATATATATATATAGAAGTTATTTCTATATATGTCATATATATATATAGCAAAGATATATATATATATATATATATATATATATATATATACGGTATATATATATATATATATATATATATATATATATATATATATATATATATATATATATATATATATATATATATATATATATATATATATATCGTAAAACGGGGTAAATGGTAAATTTTTTCAAAATTTTCAGAAATAAAAATTCATTACAAGTACATTGTTTATCTTATGTATATTTATTTAATATATATGTAAAATATAGTCATTGAAGAGTAATTACATGTAAAAAGAATAATATAAAACTGTATTATAATGATATTTTATTGGCCTTAAAAAAATGCGGTCCCCAAATTTTGAATCGGGGGAAAATGGTAAGAAGATGGGGGAAAATGATAAATGTAAAAAGAAAAAGAAATACAAATATATAAAATTAAGTGAAAACAGTATTCAGAAAATGTTCATATACTATATGAAAAAATCAAAAATTAAAATAATAAAAACTCCAAAAAACGTGGTCTTATCATTTTACCCCAGATTTAGTTTTAGCCATATTTTGTTAATTTTAACATCATCAGTACTTACCTTGATACTTTTTACAACTGCCTTATTTGTTTGGAGCAATTATCTGAATAAAAATTTGAATGTAGAAATTTTAGTTTGTAGAGCAAAATTCCAAGAAAAAAAAAAAAAAAATTTATACTCGAAAAATATTAAAAATATTTAGAAATTTTATATTATATTGCCTACAGATAAAGCTTTAAAAAATCTATAATAATTATAACCTTGTAGAATAAATTTTGAAATTTAAATTTTTGGGGGGCATTTATCATTTTCCCCCGAATAGCTTATCATTTTACCCCGGTTTAGTTTTAGACATTTTTCTTACACTAGCCATATTTTGTTAATTTTAACATCATCAGTGCTTACGTAGATAATTTTTACAACTACCATATTTGTTTGGAGCAATTATCTGAATAAAAACTTGAATGTAGAAACCTTAGTTTGTAGAGCAAAATTCCATGAAAAAATTTATCGAAACAAAAAAATATTAAACGTATTTAGACATCTTATATTATTATCTTAATTAACTAAAAATGTATATTAAAGCATAATCTACAGATACAGCTTTAAAAAATGTATAATAATTACAACCTTGTACCATAAATTTTGAAATTTGAATTTTTTTGGGGCATTTATCATTTCCCCCCGGGTTTACCATGTTGCCCCTGTTTACGGTATATATATATATATATATATGTATGGAGAAGAAAGAAAGGAATATATGTATATATATATTTATATATATATATATATATATATATATATATATATATATATATATATATTTGTGATTCTCCAGATGTCATATTTTTCACTTACGCGTGTGCGGATGCGGATGCTAATATCCGTGGATGCGATGCGATGCGGATAGCTTAATATATATATATATATATATATATATATATATATATATATATATATATATATATATATATATATATATATATATATATATAAAGTTTTAGCCACAATCTATTAATATAATTGTTACCAGGGTGCGGGACGGGGACCCAACTCAAATGGACCCCATCAACCTCTTTCCCTAACCTCCGACCTTAATGAAAGAGATTTTACATGGATTATATACTTTTTGCACTAGTATTGAAATTCAAATATGGGAAGGTTGTGCTTGAGAGACATCAATTTTTCTGCCTTTCTGTGGAGAGTCTTCTCTTTTTACATACATTAGCCCAGCATTGCTAAATACCCTCTCACTTTGGAACACTAGTTGGAGGACAGGCCAGGTATTTCCTTGCAAGTTTACTTAAGCGTGGGTAAACATTTGCATTTTGCTTAATTAACACTCCACCAACTGATAGGATCGTCATTTGATTTGTATCTAGTCATTTTTCTTGGTGATAGTTTTCAATTATTTGCACTGCATCTTTTGATAATGCGTGTGTTTCTTCATCACTACTAGACTGTAGAAATTCTTCCAGTGAATCTGTTATTGATTTACTTGTAGAAGATGTTGGCTCTGTATATTTCATTTTTTTCCTTTTAATGGATGGCTAATTAATAGACTGTTCGGATTGAAGTTTTCCTTGCAAGTTAACTCAAGCGTGGGTAAAACATTTTGCTTAACTTTCCACCAACTGATTGGATCATCATTTGAATCTAATTATTTTTCTTGGTGATAGTTTTCAATCATTTGCACTACATCTTTTGGTAATGCATGTGTTTCTTCCAGTGAATTTGTTATTGATTTACTTGTAGAAAGTGTTGGTTCTGTAGATTTTGTTTTTTTCCTTTTAATGGGTGGCGAATTAATAGACTGTTCGGATTGAAGTTTTTCAACTGCAACACAAAGTAACGATTTAACTTGTTCTAATATCGTTACAAAAAACTTGCTTTATAAAGGGAATCTAAGTAAGTTGCAATAGTATGAAGGTCATAAATTTCCACAGAACCAAAGCGTTTTTCTACCTCTAGTTTAATTACATCTTTCATTCTTTTTAAACCGTCATCATTTTCATTTGAAGATGGTTCAAAATGCTTCCTTAGCGTTGAGATTAATGGTATTACATAAGAGACAGAAGCTGTAAAGGCGCTGATTTTTTTGGTAGTTTCTTCAAATGGTTTCAATAGCTTAATGCAGTGTGATATGTCATTTTCCAAATTAATAAGATTGTTAACTTTGGAATACGAACTGGCGTATGAAGCAAGAAGTTCTTTGAGCAATACTTCTTTCCATCATATGAAGTGTACTATTCCAGCTAGTTGGAATGTCTTTGATAACATTAAGATATGGAATATCAAGCCGTTTTTGAATTGCCTTCAACTCATTTACATTTTTATTTTATTTTTCAGATTCATCTTAAGTATTTTTATTATAAAATTCTTTATCAAATCTCGATTAAACATCCGCGCAACATCCGCAGGGTAAAGCGCGGATGCGGATGCGGATCTTTAATAATGTGCGGATGCTCCGTGGATGCGGATGTTACCTGCATCACTAATATATATATATATATATATATATATATATATATATATATATATATATAAATATATTTATATATATATATATATATATATATATATATATATATATATATATATATATATATATATATATATAGTAGTGATGAATAATTATGAAATTTTTGTCGATGACGATTAGAGCAAATTTTGCCGATGACGATGACGATTAATTGAAAAAAACTATTTTAAAAATTTCTTTCTCTCTCTCTCTATATATATTATATATATATATATATATATATATATATATATATATATATATATATATATATATATATATATATATATATATATATATATATATATATATATAGTATATATATATATATATATACCGTATATATACCGTATATATATATATATATATATATATATATATATATATATATATATATATATATATATATATATATATATATATTATATATATATATATATATATTTTTCTCTCTATATATATATATATATATATATAAGGCTGCAGACAGGGGGGTCAGGGGTTTCAACCTCACGAAATTATTTTAGCCATCAAAATTTTTGATTCCTTAAGGGGACGTTGCGCGTAGCAACACTAATGTAATTTGTTTGGGATAAATTATACACCATTCGAAAGAGAAAAGATTTCTCTACAATATTTATTTCAATGACACATGCAAAAAAGTGTTTAGATTTTGTGTAATTTCTTCCCAAATATCATGAATCAGCATTTTGATCAGCAATTTTTAACAGTGAATTTCTGCTGAACTACAAAAGATTTTTGCAAGCGGATTTCACTAAAATACTTGCTATACACATATGATTTATGAAATAACTCACAATTAGCAGCAATATATAGATAATTTTTTTTTTTTGATTTTTTTGCTAAATCTCAAATTTTTTTTTTCTCCAAAAAATTTAAAAGTTATCCGAAACATAATGAAAGTTTTATATTTGCCTGAATCATACATCAAAATGTTGATCAATGTATACGAAATTGAAAACAAAAAAAGAAAAGTATAAAATAGTGTTGGATTTTTTGTTATACCCGAAATAGCAGCTCAATGTAAAAAAATTTTTTAGTAAAATTATTATACGTAAATATACAGAAAGCAGCGGCAAAACCATTGGGTATACAACAAATTTATATAAATAAAAAAAGGTGTATCTCGCCAATTTTTACAAGTTGTAAAAATTTAATTACAATCAGATGAGTAGTCAAAAAGTTATATGCCATCAATTATTTGAATTTTTCTTTTTTTTCTTTTTTTCCAACTAAAAAAAAGAAAAATTGCAATATTTTTTTTTATTTTAAATCCGATTAATACGAAACTTTCAGAGCATGTATAATTGGAAAGGATAAACATATTGTGTTAAGATAAGATTTTTGTATACCAAATACTTTTGCCGCTGTTCATGGGAAAACTTATAAATTTTAAAAAGTTTTCCCGTGAGTAGCAGCAAAACCATTAGGCGTACAGAAAATTTATTTAAATAAAATATGTGTATATCGTCGAGTTATAAAGGCCATAAAAGTTTCATTCCTATCAGATGAATAATAAAAATGTTGCAAGACACCAATCATTAAAAAAAAAATTTTGGCAACTCAAAAATGAAAAACCAGGAAAACGTAATTAGTTTTTATACAATCAGTTTGAAATTTTCAGAGCATATATAATTGGGGAAGATAGACATTTTTTGTTTAGAGAAAATTTTTGTATGCCCAACAGATTTGTCGCTGCTCATGGGAACATTTCAAAGTTTTCAAAAGTTTTCTCACGATCAGCGGCAAAACTGTTGGGCATACCGAAAATTAATCTAAATAAAATATTTATATCTCGTAGAGGTAAATAAGTTGTGAAAGTTTCATTGCAATCGAATAAATATTAAAAATGTTACACCCCACCAGTTTTGATTTTTTTTTTTTTTTGCTACAAAAAAAATTCATGATAATTTTTTTATTTTTTGTTCAATCAATACGAAACTTTCAGGTCATATACTACTAGGCAAGGTTCACATATTTTGTTTAGATAAATGTTTTGTAAACTCAAGGGGTTTGCCGCTGCATATGGGGAAACTTTTGAAAATTCGAAAATTTTCCCATGCACAGAAGCAAATCCGTTCTCCATACAAAAAATTTATTTAAACAAAAAATGTGTATCTTCCCAAACAATACTTGCTCTGAAAGTTTCGTGCCGATCGCATGAATAATAAAAAGTTTATCGTGATTTTTCATTCATGACTTGCCAAAATTGAACACCCCCCCCGTATCCCCCTATACATTGTGAATAAAATATTTTTTGCCTATTGAAAATAACCACACCATTGGAAAGAGCATTCAATTCTACACTAGAAAGTGTTAAAACCTAAAAATCATGGAATTGATGATTACTACCTTCAAAAGTTAGGAAACCCTACGCGCAACGTCCCCTTAAGTCTCATATAATAATAATAAATAATAATAATAATAATAATAATAATAATAATAATAATAATAATAATAGTTAATCAATAAAAATGAAAAGTATTTATTAATGGAAATGAGGAGACATGTTTGTGGTCCGTAACGATTTCTTAGGTCAAGTGGCTGTTCCTCATACCTGTATAAAATATTTAGAACAGGGACTTAAATGTAAGGTTTCCAAGTTTGCAGATGATAGCAAATTGGCTACCTCAGTAAGGAATAATGATGGATGTATAAAGATTTAAAAGATAAGGAGGGAGCTGTAATCGTTGATGGGATGAGCATGTTCATTCCTTCTTCAGCTAAATTTTTCTTTCCTCATTCATTCATTCTAAAACTAAATCTTTCTTTCCTCATAATCCATAGTTCGATCGTGCTTGTTCTCTGGCCATTCAGACTAGAGACAGTGCCTATCGGGGGTGGAAAAATTCTCGTTCTCCTATCACTCTCGCTAATTTTCATTCAGCTAGAAATCGTCGGATACTCCTCGACGAGCAAAGCGGGCTTTCATCAAAGGAAAGTGCGCTAACCTCCTTGGTTCTCCTACTGACAAATCTTTCATCTCTAGCAACTTCTGTAAATCTGCCTTTCCTCCTCTTATTCGATCTGATCATTGTGTTGCTAATTCTCCAACTGAAAAGGCTAATCTCTTTGGCCCCTCGCTCAACTATATTCTCTATGTCTCAATACTAGCACTTTCCCTCAGTGTTGGAAGCTCTCACATGTCCAACCTATTCCGAAAAAAGGCCGCTTCTGATCCTTCTAACTATCGCCCCTGTAGCTCTCACTTGTATTCTATTTGTATTCTATCTAAGATCTTTGAAACCCCCTTCTCAACTCACTTCTTAGATCATCTGGAACTCATCTGGATCGCAGTACGGCTCTCGTTGCACGGAGTCTACTAGCGATATACATTCCTATCAAACCGATTTATGGTTTTCCGCCCCTAGGAACTACGGGGAGACTTGCGTGGTGGCGCTTAACATATCCAAAAGCATTTGACCGAGTATGGCACGCGTCACTGCTCTCCAAGCTCCCCCTCCTTTGGGATTCCTCCTTCTCTTTGCTTACTTATGTCTAGCTTTCCTTCGCTCAATATCAGCTATTGTTGATGGGGCGACTTCTTCTTCTTTTCTGTCAATAATGTGGTGTTCCTCAGGGTTCTGTCTTATCTCCTCCTCTTTATTCTACTTTTCATTAATGATATTCTCACCTGCACCTCTACTCTATCCACTCGTATTCCGATGACTCGACTCTTCATTCTTTAACTCATATCAATTCAACTCCCTCTTTTAATTCTAGAATTGCCTCTCGTCTTTAATCCTTCCGATTTTATTCTCGCTGATGGATAGAAATAACTTTGTGAAATCTACTTTAAAACCCAACTTCTACAAATCTCCTTCTCCAAAATACCTTCTTACTTAACTTTCCTATCTCTTTCAGCGGTTCTGTCGTCTCTCCTGTTGACAATATAAACATCCTTGGCCTTAACATGAACAAAAAAATATCTTGGAAACCTCACATCACAACGGTTGCTAGGGCCGCCTCCTTCTCAGTTGCTGCAGCTATACAAGGGTCTCATCCGCCCATGTATGTAGTACTGCTCTCATATCTGGGGGCTCTGATTTCACCCGGGCTTTTTGACAGGGTCGAGTCAAAGGCCAAAAGGCTTATATACTGTTCTTGTACTTTCCAGTTCAATTGACCTCTATCTTTGAGGCGTTGATGTTAATGCTTTATTTATCCTATAGGTACCGTGAAGCTGCAAGTGCTCGAGGGGAACTTATATATCACTCGCGTACCACCACTCATTTGACCCTTCAGAGCAATAAGGCAGGTGCTGTATCTAAGCATCGAGCACAGCTGACATTGGTAACTCCAGGCTAATTCGCTGTGGTGCTTCCCTTCTTCCCACCACCTCTGTTCTGTGGGAATTCTCTTCATCTTCTGTATTTCCTACCTGAATTTAATGTGCTGTACTGCGCACGAGTATCTGTGTTGCATATGCGTAATTTGCGCTAGAGGGTGAACCTTTGAGAGTACTACACCCCCTCCTTGAATAGGCCCCCGTGAGTGTGGTAGACAACTGTAAAAAAAAAATTGAATGGGCAGATATTTGGCAAATGAACTGAATCTTCTATTCCCCCCATCCATCAAAAACATCATTCAGATTATCCCAGAAAATCGTACTCTTTTCAACATTACCCTCAGATGGATCATATGTCGCAACCACACAAATTTTGACCTTTTCAAACTTAAATTTAACCTTTAGACTTCTAGTACTCACACACACAAAATCTACCATAGCTCTCAACCACAACTCACTCATCAGAATTGCAAATCCTTCTATCCCCCTCCCATTCCTTTCCACAACAACACAAACACTTTTCACACCACACCACTCATTTTCACAGTTTCATTTCATCTTTGTTTCAGTCACAAAGAGCAAATAAAATTTATCCTTTCTAAACTACATCCATCACCTCTCTCTCCTCCTCATCTTCTCAACATTTATTCCTCTGACATTTCATATACAGATGCGATTCATACACATTTTAGGATAGAAGGGTGCTTACTGCAATCACGACCTTTCTCCGAGGCATGCATTAGCATTCCTAAAGTAAAAAGAAAATAAGTGGTAGTAGGCAGCCATCCTAACTACCACCGTCCCTTAGTCGCCTTATTCTAATACACGCAAGACATACGATGTGGGCAATTTTTTTCCTGGCCACCGATGGATAAAGGGATAGGGATGTCCGTAAGATGTTGTCTAGAAGAGGGTGTGGATATAAGTATGTGTGTATATGATATGTTGTCTGAAGGATGAGTGTGGATATGAACGCATAACAGAAAGGGAACCATTAGGCACTGGAATGTCATACATACTTTAAGCAAAATGGGTATATATATATATATATAACATATATATATATATTATATATATATATATATATATATATATATATATATATATATATATATATATATATATATATATATATATATATATATATTTATTATTATTATTTTTATTATTATTATTATTATTATTATTATTATTATTATTTTTATTATTATTGAGTTTTAATATTATTCAAAATTCTTAATATTTGTTCAATTAATCGGCAAAATAATCGGCGAAATTTGCCGATGACGATTGAAAAAAAATATGCCGATTTTTGCTGATGACGATGATGATTAATCGTCCCATCACTAATATATATATATATATATATATATATATATATATATATATATATATATAAAGCATTAGGAATGTATATATATATATATATATATATATATAAATATAAAAAGAATAACAAAATTTAAAAAAAAAAAAAAAAAAAAAAAAAAAGCTAACCTCAATTCTTGTAACGCATTCTCTTGTTTCAGGACTTGAAAGTTCCAGTATCCATTGATAAATTTTTTCCTCTTCAGCATTTGATACAGGAGTGGTACTCGTAGTAAGAAATCTTTTGAGGTGGTGGTGGAGCTCCTGTCTAAGTTTTTAAACAACATTATACATTTACTTATTCTCATATTCGTTAAATATCACAAAAATCAAATGAGAAAATTTTCTTACCTGTTGTACTGCTAATGGATTCATTTTCAATTTCTTATTTGAAAACTAATTTTAAAACAATACACTCTACACTTATGATTAGGATTTTATTATAAAGAACATCGATACCTTTTCTGAGTTACTCCAAGTATGTCATTTAATGGACTGGAAAGGATCAATAACACTTTTTAAATAAACTGATAACTGAATATTCTGAAACCTGTAAATGGGAATATTAATATTGTAAACTTGTATAATTTGCCCAACCCCCTGAAATCCTCAGGGGGCTATGGAAATTTTTATTAATCTTAAAAAAAAACTTTTTCTCAAAAACTAAACAGTTTCATAAGTCAAAATTTTTACAAATCTCATATACAAGCTATAGATATTTGTTACAATTATGGTATTATTAAATTTTAAGTATAAAAAATTTTCAATAAGTTATGGTTTCAGGCTTAGCAAAGGTCAAAAGTCATACCTCAAATCAATTTTTAATGTTTTATGATTTCAGAGCTACCCTTTACTTTTATGTCACTGAAAGCAAGACTATTTAGCTGGAGCTGGAGCTGGAGCTGAGAGCAAGAGCCACAGTTTGTACATTGCGAGTAGTATTAAGATGACTGGTGCAATTAAATCTTTGGCTAATGCAAAGGGACTAACGATGATTATGTAGCTAAAACAGAAATTTTAAAGGGGTGGAGTCATTCAAAAAAAATTTTGAGGGTGGAGCCAGAGCAGAAGAATAAAAAGGTGCTGCTCCCAGCTCCAGCATTTGCTATTTTTATATGGCCCAACACAATTTTACTGACATAGGAGATGTTTCTTATGAATTTTGTTGAGCAGAATCCAAAAATCATATTGGTTTTTATTTATTACGTCTAGGTTTATTGACATTTATATGAAAACATTAAAACAAATTTAACTATGAAATGGCCAAATAATCTAAAAAATTTTTTTTTTTTTGTCATTTTCTAAATGAAAAATTGTCATTTCTTTTTATTATTATTTGTCCTATCAATATGACATTCTCAAAGCATATATAAATAATAATAATAATAACATATATATATATATATATATTATATATATATATATATATATATATATATATATATATATATATATATATATATATATATATATATATATATATATATATATATATATAATTGCAGTCTCATACATCTACAATCTATGCTGCTCACTATATATATATATATATATATATATATATAACTATATACTTCACTATGCTGCTATATATATATATATATATATATATATATATATATATATATATATATA
Source organism: Trachelipus rathkii (assembly GCA_015478945.1). Taxonomy (NCBI): domain Eukaryota; kingdom Metazoa; phylum Arthropoda; class Malacostraca; order Isopoda; family Trachelipodidae; genus Trachelipus; species Trachelipus rathkii. The sequence continues at coordinate 32,978 of JABUQX010145175.1, read as the reverse complement.
TATATATATATATATATATATATATATATATATATATACTGTTATATATATATAATATATATATAAAAAGGTATAAACCCATTTAAAAATATATATATATATATATATATATATATATATATATATTGAAGAAATTTGTGATTCATTCAGTAATCAAAGGACATTCATTCAGCAGTTGTGAAATGAAAGAATATCTTTCATTTCAGTTTATACATTTTTTTATTATTATTTATTTATACACTTTAGTCATTTTGTTATTAGATTTTGAACCGATTATTAACGTATATAAAATTATCTTCCACCAGATTAGTATTCAAATATTGGTTGTTTGATTATTAAAGTTCAAATCAAACAAACTTTTTATATTTTATTTTTACTGAAATAAATTCTCGAATATTCTGGAGATATAGTCAGATAATTGATAGGAGGCTCATTCTAGGAACATCCCCGCTTAAGGGTAGGTGTTTAATTTTTGATTAAATATAATCATTTTTACTTTAACGTATTTAAATTGTCATGTCAATAGAATAAACAACAATGAGGTCTTTTTCTCTCAGGGTTCGAATGTGGGAGCCTCTATTTTATCACCTTCATTATCAAAATTGGAATCCATTATTTAATTTATGAGCAAAAATCCAATATGCCCTCTGGAAATTTCTGGAGACTCGATCTAATTGGACTAATCAAAATATTCATTGTGACGCTCTCATATATAATAATCAAAAATCAAATGTAATCAAAGTCGTACACAGGAATACGAGAGCAAGATTCATCACTAACTATTTTAGTTGAATATATAATTTAAGAAATTATAACAAATAATCAATTGTTATCTTGATTATACATTACCTTAATTTACTCAATGATTTTTGTTTATGTTTGAGAAATTTAACATTTATATAAGATTCATATATATATATATATATATATATATATATATTTATATATATATAAAATATATATATATATATATATATATATATATATATATATATATATATATATATATATATATATATATATATATATATATATATATATATATATATATATATATATATAATATAATTATATAGTAATATAATCCTATCGAATTGATATATTATATTGATCTGTTTATGAGATCTGTGCTTTGGTTTCTTCATGCAGGTTACTTATTTATTTAAATATTCATAATATATTCCTTATTTAACAAACCCTGAGCTCTACCTTTCTATGTTTGTATTGCATGTTCTGACATATAGCAATATCTGGTAGTATATGTATTCGCATTCATACAAGGAGGAGTTGTAAATATTTTGTTAATACATGTACATAAGCTTTGGTGCAGAGTTTCCTTTGTAGCTTGCGTCCTGAGTTTTTCTTTAGTTTGAGAATTGTTTTGTTCATATATTTTGCTTATTACTCGATTGGCTTATTTAATTCTGTTTGCTGTGCTGCTGTTCCTTTCCTACTTTCCTTTCTCCTCTGATGCACATATTCGTTTTTGCAGTCTATTTAAATCTGTCAGTGTACAGGCCAAGATATTCAGCACCGGCGGAGGACAGAGAGAGGTCCTCAACCCAAACCTGAGCATCGGGTTACGTTGCGTTGCAAAACAAATTATATTGCGTTGAGGTGTCTGATCCACACGCTTGCCTTCTTACTGGAGTTGTTGTTAGTAATTTCTTTTTCTTTCCATCCTGTTCCTTGGGAAATTGCAAGTCGTATCGCTCACCATAATATATATATACCGTATATATATATATATATATATATATATATATATATATATAATATATATATATATATATATATATATATATATATATATATATATATATATATATATATATCAGGGTTGGAGTTCAAGTATTTTTCAGAGGCTACACTTGTGTATATGCTGAACTGCAAGTACAAATTGCTCAGAATTGTTCAAGTACAGGAGTACAAGTACAAGTACTCTAGTAATTTGTTCAAGTACAAGTACAAGTACATGGTATCAAGTACAAGTACAAGTACAAAGTACTTTATGAAAACCTGCATATATATATATGATAATTAAATATATATTTTTTTATCTATATATAATATATATATATATATATATATATATATATATATATATATATATATATATATATATATATATATATATATATATATATATATATATATATATATATATTATCTATATTTTTTTTTATATTTTTTTTTTTTAAGACTCCGTCAGTTTTGATTTTTTTTTTGTTTTTGTTTTTTATATATTTCTAGTATATGATCCTAACAGTCAATTTAAGGGGTGAAAAACATGATTCAAAAATATATAGGACCAGTTACGTTTTACGACTCCGTCAGTTTTAAATTTTTTTTTTTTTAATAAAGGAATACCCAAGGGTAAGCCGCAAATTGAAGAGTCGGGGTCTCTCGGCCTTCGGGGGAACGACAGGGTAGGACTATTTCCCCACCTCCGGGGAGGGTCTCCGGAACCCCCGCTCTTTGGTATTTGGGTGTCGCGGGGGTTCCTCCGCCCCTCCCCTACGGGGTATGGAAAACGTCCCCCCTTCTGTCCCCCGTCAGCTCGAGCCCCCTAATTTTTTTTTTTATTTTTATTTTTTTATTAATTTTTTTGTTTTACATTTTTGTAATAAGCTTTACACGCTGATTCCAAATATGTAATTGGTTTTTCTGTAAGTGTCGTACTTTTCGAGATATTTCATTTATAAAAAAAATATAGGGCCTATATATATTTTTTTTTTTTTTTTTTTTACATTTTTATAATAAGCTTTATACGCTGATTTCAAATATGCAATTGGTTTTTCTGTAAGTGTCGTACTTTTCGAGATATTTCAATTTTTAAAATTTTATTGATAAAAATGTGATTTTTAAATAATTATTTAAAATATTTCGAACTTTTGAATCATGTCAATCACCACTGAAATTCACTGTTAGTATCATATACTAGCAATATGTTAAAAAAAAACAAAAAAAAATCAAAACTGACGGAGTCTTAAAACATAACAGGATATATATATATATATATATATATATATATATATATATATATATATATATATATATATATATATATATATATATATATATATATATATATATATATATATCTAATGTACCAAAATATATATATATACAAACTATATGTATATATTTATAAAAAATAAAATAAAATAAAATAAAAATATATAATAATAATATATATATATATATATATATATATATATATATATATATATATATATATATATATATATATATATATATATATATATATATATATATAATATATAATATATATATATACATATTTATATAATATATATATATATATATATATATATATATATATATATATATATATATATATATATATATATATATATATATATATATATATATCTTTCTCTTCCTTTCTATAATGAAAAGAAGTACTAACAATCTGAACATCATCAAGAACTTTATTCAACGTTTCGATGACTCAAACTGTCATCATCCTCAGGAAAAGACACTACAAAATAATAAATAGCAATAACAATATTGCTATTTATTATTTTGTAGTGTCTTTTCCTGAGGATGATGACAGCCATCAATGAGCATGGATGATGTTCAGTGTTAGTGCTTGTTTCATTATAAAGATTATGCTATTTCAAAGGATAATTATGAAGTATATATATATATATATATATATATATATATATATATATATATATATATATATATATATATATATATATATATATATATATATATATATATATATATATATAATATATAATAATATAATAACTATTATATATATAAAAAAATATATTTATAATAATAATATATATAATAATAATAATATGTATATAATAATATAATAATATATATATATATATATACTGTATATATATAACACAACATATATATATATATCTAATAATAATAATAATAATAATATATATAACTATATTTATATATATACTATATATATATATATATATATATATATATACCTATATATATATATATATATATATAATAACATATATATATATATATATATATATATATATATATATATATATATATATATATATATATATATATATATATATATATATATATATATATCATCATCATCATCATCATCATCACCACCCATCTTATCTCCCCAAGACTGGAGGCAAGGTGCGTAACATATACCGGAAACATAAAAATAGTAGAAGAATATTAAGCAAGTAGAAAAGAAAGCCCAGCCTTACCGTCCCCTTTATACAGTGAGTGAGAACTTCGTCGCAGTCAAAAATCCACCCTAGAGCTTCACGGTACGCGATTGACCCTCAACTATGACCATCTCGTCAATGTGGGGGTTCATTCCTTGGCCCAAGTGGGCTACAACGCACTTTCTCCCACAAAACCCACCAATCACTCCTGTTATGCACCTTTCTTCTCGCCTCTGCCAAGCTCACATTTCTCTCTTCCAGGCATTCCTTTTCTGACTCATTCCACTTTTTCTTCTGTCTCCCCATCCAGCCGGTAGATTCCCAACACACTCATACTTTACATCCGTTTAACCGACCGTCTGTCATCGATCCTTTCCACATGACCAAACCATCTCAGCGTCCTTTCATTTATTCTCTCATTTTTAATCTCCACACCAAACAACTCTCTAATACGTTCATTCCTCATTTTATAATTTCTTTTCACACCTAACACGCCACTAAGATTGTTCATCTGAACACATTGTAATTTACAGATCTATACTCTTATTCCAGACCATAGTCCCACACTATACAGTAGCACAGATGCATACCCTCGTAGCAAGACCTAAGCGCACTCAACACTTATCCTTTACATCCCTGTAATTTAACTGGACCATCCCACACATGAGTGCAATTGCTGAATTTTCCTACTACACTCTGCATCATCACACTTTTCCCTTTTCATTACAAAACATATATCCTAAATATTTAAATTCAGACACTTTCAGCTGCTTACCATCTAGCATAACTTCGCACTGAGGTCTGTCCCCACTCACAACCACAACCTTACTCTTATCTACGTTTACTCAAACCCTTTCTTTTACACCCTGCAAATCTCTCTACTAGTCTCTAAAAGGAAACTCTCTTCAGATTCATACACAAAACCAAATCACATCCTCATATAATATAGGTAGGGTACTCCATTCTCATAAATTCTCCATCATTCTAACTCTGCTCCCTTGTCACCCCTACCTCTATTCTTTCATAACCTCACATTCATATACAGATTGGATTACCAAGGAGACAACACATCCCTGTCTCACTCCGCTATTAATATTGAAATAATCACTTTCGACTCTATTTATTCTTACACACGCTTCACTATCGTCATACATACTTTTGATTCTATTCAGAAGCTTACCACCAACTATCACTAACACCTGCCATAGATTCCCTAATAATCCTATTATACACCTGTTGCAAATCCATGAATCTAAATACAATTTATTCTTATCTCTCATTTTCTCAATCTATTGTTCAATGTTTTGCAAGATTTGATCCACACATACTCTACCACTTCTAAACGCCATCTTATTCTTCCCCAAATTAGTTTTTCACTCATTCCACTCTTTCGACAAAAATATCAACATATATCTTCCCTACAACACTCAATAAACTAATTACCCTATAATACTTACAGTTACATTTTCCCCTTACCCTTATATAAAGGTACTAATATTGACCTCCTCCAATCCCTCGGAACTATACCCTTCATAAACGTTTTTTGTTATACAACTTCCAAATCCAATAATCACCATCTCCTTATATATATATATATATACATATATATATATATATATATATATATATACATATATATATATATATATATATATATATATATATATATATATATATATATATATATATATATATATATATATATATATATATATATATATATATACCTATATAGACCCTTATATATGGTTTTGTGAGGTGAATCTGAAGGGATTTGAGAGGATTGGTAGAAAGATTTGGAGGGTGTATGGAAAAGGATGGGTTTGAAAGTGAAGCGTAGATAAGAGTAAGGTTATGGCTATGAGTAAGGACAGTCCTTGGTGTGAAGATTATGCTAGATGGTGAGCAGCTGGAGTTACAAATGACTGAGTTTAAATATTTAGGATATATATATATGTTGGACGAAAAAGGAGCGGATGATGCCGAGTGTAGTAGGTAAGTTGTGAATTGCAGGGAGGAGGGTGTAATTAAATTCTTGGTGGATGTAAAGAGACTAAGTCTTAGTGCTCTTATTGTCTTGCGTGGTAAGTTGTTACCTGGTAATGTATAGTAGACTATGGTCTGGAATAAGAGGAGTATATCTCAAGTACAATGTGTTCAGATGGACAATCTTAGGGAGCGTATTAGGTGTGAGAAGAATTGATAAAATGAGGAATGAGCATTATTACAGGAGGATTGTATGGTATGAAAGGATAAATGAGAGATAAATGAAGGCCAATGTTTAGATGGTTTGGTCATGTGGAAAGAATGGATGATAGTCGGTTGGTTAAGTGGATGTGTAGTGGTGAGTGTGTTTGGGAATCGATTGGCTGGGAGACCGAAGAAAAAAAGTGGATTAGGTCAGCAAAGAATGTCTGGGTAGTGAAATGTGGTTTGGCAGGGGCGAGAAAAAGTGCATAATAGGAGTAAATGGCAGGGTTTGTGAGGGTGTATGATTGTGGCCCACCTGGGCCAAGGTATCCCCACATTGGCTAGATGCCATAATGAGGGTCCGTCGCGGTCCCGTGAACCTCTAAGTGTAGTTTCTGTCTTGGCAGTTCCCACTAATCTCGATAAAAAGGGGAGGTAGGTTAGGCTTTCTTTCGACTGTCATATTCTTCTACCTTTGTTTCTGGTACATGTTAACGCACCTTACCAGTCTTGGGAAAAAAGGTGGTTGATGATGATGATGATGTGTGTAATATACTATATATATATATATATATATATATATATATATATATATATATATATATATATATATATATATATATATAAATAATATATATATTCAAAAATGGAAATTTATTTAAAATACATTTATAAAAAATAATAATATCAATACGTAGGAAAATGATAAAAAGGAAAAAAATATTGGCAAGTTAAAAATGCCAAAAGTACTTGCAAGTACCAAGCACAAGTACCAAGTACAAAAGGCTCAAGTACAAGTACAGTGGTTTTAGAAACTGCAAGTACAAGTACAAGTACAAGTACTCCAAAAAATGTACTTAAGTACAAGTACAAATTACTAGTACTTGTACTTGAATAACCTGATATATAGCTATATATATATATATATATATATAAATATATATATATTTAAACACAACATATATATATATATATATATATATATATATATATATATATATATATATATATATATATATATATATATATGTAACCAAAATGTCCAAATTAAATGAAATTATTTTTATTTGCAAAAATATTTTTGTACATATCTAAGACTAATACATGCCTTAGTATATTGTACATTGTTTTTAAAATTTAGGGATTAAAAACAAAAAAATCTTAGGGTTTGTAGACCTCTAATTGAGGAATTGTGGAATTGCGGAATTAAATTGCGGAATGATTTAGATATATAATATATATTAATATAATAATAATAATATATGTATATATATATAATAATAATATATATGTATATATAATATATAATATATATGTATATATATATAATATAATAATAATATATAATAATAATAACATAATAATAATAATAATAATAATATACGATTAATAATAATAATAATAATATATAATATATATATGTAATAATAATAACATATATATATATATATAATATGTAATAATAATAATAATAATAATATAATAATAATAATAATAATAATAATATAATAATAATAATAATAATAATAATAATAATAATATATATATATATATGCAAGTATATAAAAAATAATTTGAAACCCCACTATATATATATATATATATATATATATATATATATATATATATATATATATATATAAATATATATATATATATATATATATATATATATATATATATATATATATATATATATATATATATATATATATATATATATATACTATATATATATATATATATATATATATATATATATATAATTTATGTTTTTTTTTTCCTCGATTTCTTTTTTAACTTAGATTTTTGGCGTTTCTCCAACTTGGCCTTTAGCGTAAAATTTACCTATTGGATAGCCATTATTACAATTTATACAGATTTAGCTTCCACTTTTTAGTTGATCAATAGTATTTTTTTTTTTTTTTTTTTACGCAATTTCGTGCCTTTTTTTTTGTTGTGGTTGAGTTGTTTTAAACCTTCTGGATTATTCATATTTTAGATATTTAGTGTAAATAGGGTTTTAGAGTTTTAAAATTTCAGTTTTTAAATTTAGGTTTTAGCGTAGGAATAATTTTTCCTCATTTCTCCTTTGTTTTTTGTCTGTCTTTTTTTTTTTTTTATATGATTGTGTGTGCGTGTATGTGCAGATTTGCACAGAGCGCAGGCTTTCTGTGACACCACAACATCAGTGGCTTCACTCTGCATCCGTGGAATACCAACTCTCTAACTCTAACCCTAATTTTTGCTCTTGTCTGAGACCCAGATGGCTAAGAATTCATCCTCTAACTCTTTTAATATATCCAACTATAACTTATTTTATAATTTCCGTCTGAAGGGTGGAGTATGTGCCTATGTAAACAAACACTTCTATAACACGTCTCAAGAATCTGAATCTTCTAACCGATATTCTATGGCTTAAATCTTTCTTCCTTCTACTACAATAATCTTGTGCTTCTGCTACTTGTTCTCCTAACAGAACAGATTTTCATGCCTTTTTGATTACCTTACTACTTCTCACGAGACACTGTTATACCTTCTCATCCAAATACTGAGGTCCTCTATTTAGGGGATTTCAATGTACACAACACTGAATGGATGGGTTTCTCTCATACTGATTTAGGTGGGGAGGAAGCCGAATCATTCAGTATTCTCAACGATCTGGAGCAACTAATTAAAGAACCTACACACATTCCGGATCGTCCCAACCAATTCTTGAACACACTTGACCTATGTTTCACCACTAGCCCTTCTCTCTATAAATACACCACCTTCGCTCCTATCGGTAAATCTGACCACAACCTTATATCTATCCTGCCCTACGCGTTTTTTCTGGCACTTTGATCGGGCCGATTGGGAGGCCTTGCGTTGCTTCTACGCTAACTATAATTGGAATGACTGCTTTGACTCTGAAGACGCTTCAGCTTCTGCCGATAAAGTGGGAGCTGTAATCGTTGATGGGATGAGCAGGTTCATTCCTTCTTCGACTAAATCTTTTTCTCCTCAAAATCCATGGTTCGATCGTGCTTGTTCTCTGGCCATTCAGACTAGAGACAGTGCGTATCGGGAGCATAAAAATTCTCGTTCTCCTATCACTTGCTAATTTTCCTTCAGATAGAAATCGTTGCAGGGGTACTCTTCGACGAGCAAAGCGGACTTTCATTAAACGAAAGTGCGCTGACCTCCTTGGTTCTCCTACTGACAAATCTTTCTGACCTCTGGCCAAAAAACATCTCTAACAAATTCTGTAAATCATCCTTTCCTCCTCTTCTTCGCTCTGATGGTTCTGTTGCTAATAATCCAACTGAAAAGGCCAATCTCTTTGGCCTCCTATTTTCCTCTAACTCAACCCTGGACGATTCTGTCATTCCTCTTCCTCCTCCTTCCCCTCTCAGGTGTTCTATTCATTTACCTGTGATTACATTTGATCGGGTGCATGGCTCCTTTAATCTATGAATGTTAGGAAGGCGGGTGGCCCGGATGGCATTCCTCCCATCGTTCCACTATATTATCTATGCCTCAATACTAGCACTTTCCCTCAAGTGTTGGAAGCGCACATATGTGCAACCTGTTCTGAAAAAAGGAAGCCTCTCTGATCCTTCTAACTATCGCCCTATAGCTCTAACTTGTATTCTATCTAAGATCTTTGAAACCCTTCTCAACTCTCACTTCTTAGACCATCTGGAATCTCATTCCCTTCTTTCCAATGACCAGTACGGCTTTCGGAGCCCTAGGTCTACTGACAATATACTTTCCTATTTAACAGATTTATGGTTTTCCGCCCTTAAAAACTAAGGGGAGACTTGCGAGGTTGTGCCTGACATATCCAAAGCATTTGACTGTGTATGGCATGCGTCACTGCTCTCCAAGCTCCCTTCCTTTGGGTTTCCTTCTTCTCTTTTCTTATGTCTAGCTTTCCTTCAAATCGCTCAATATCGGATGTTGTTGATGGGGCGACTTCTTTTTCTGTCAATAGTGGTGTTCCTCAGGGTTCTGTATTATCTCCTACTTTATTCCTGTTTTTCATTAATGATCTTCTCACCTGCACATCTAACTCTATCCCCTCATATGCTGATGACTCGACCCTTCATTCTTCAACTCATTTCAATTCTGCTCCCTCTTTTACGTCTAGAATTGCCTCTCGTCTTAATCTTTCTGATTCTATTCTCGCTGATCTGGATACAATTTTCGGGTGGGATCGTCCCAACTTTGGGAAATTTGATTCTTTAAAAACCCAACTTCTACAAATTTCCCTCTCTAAGACATCTAACTTTCCTATCTCTTTTGACGATTCTCTAGTATGTAGTAAGTACGAACGCTCGCAAGTAAATCAGTTGAATGTGACCAAGTTGAAACTGAATCAATCTGGAAGCAAATGAAGGAAGCAATTGTTAGCAGTTCAAAAGAAGTATGTGGGTGTGCTAAAGTAGGAAATAAGAATGCTATCAGTGAGTGGTGAAATGAAGAGGTGATGCAAGAAGTTAAAAGTAAAAAGGAAGCGTGGTTGAATGTTCTAAAAGCAAATGATGAAGTTTCAAAAGAAAGAAGATGCTTGGAATTATATAAGGAGGAAAAAAGAAATGCTAAAAGATTCATACGTAAGAGAAAAGAAGAGGCAAATGAACAGTTTGGAAGGAGGATGAATGGGGACATACAAGGGAATAGGAAGCTCTTCTGAAAGGAGGCGCGAAAGGTTAAGAATTAGAATAAGGGGGACCTGCTCAGAATAATGAATAAAGATGTTGCTTTTGTAACTGATGAAATGGTTGTGAGGGGAGTGTGGAAAGAACACTTCGAAAATCTGTATAATATTGGCAGTAATGAAGAGGTGATAGTGACTGTGTGTGGGTTTGATGGTGCAAGAAGGAATAGGTATTTTGGGGATAGGTTATTAGCAAGGAGGAGGTAATGGGTAGAGTGAGAAAGTTGAAGAATGGTAAATCTGGAGGTATAGATGAAATTACTAGATGTAATTAACCAAGAGAAAGGGGCAAGATGGTGATTGATTGGATCTTGAAGTTGTGTAATAAAGCGTTTATGGAGGGTACAGTGCTTGTAGTGAGTTTCTTATCAAAAAAAGTGAAGTGAATAAAATTTTGAAAAAAAAAGTGTAAAAAATGACTGAAATGCTGACAAAAATTACATATTTTTGAGAAAAACGTGAAAAGAATTTACAATTTCCATTACTAAAATTCAATGTGACCTAACTTATTTACTATAACAACATGCTATTTATATACTTAATATTTTGAGATGCTAAGAACTATGAAGTAGGTTTTAAATATAAATAACTGAAGAAGAAAGTATATAATAATGAAATGTTAGTTTTAGAAAGTCATAATATAAAGAAAATGGAATAATACTATATATACTTGAAAATACACTTACTGTATTTGGTTACAGAAGAAACAGGCTAATAATTATAAAAATTAAGGGTAATTAAACTTTTTGAAAAAGTCTGAAATGAGACTTGTTTTTCGTTTTTCAACAGCAACCTGTAAATTTTCCACACTACGTCTTTTTTCAGATGCCTCTTTCTGAACATTAGTGACACCTTCCAGCATCGCTTGGGCCAAGCTTGCTTCACTAAAATCTTTTTTCTTTAAAGCTCTCTTCAATCTTTCATTAGCTTCCAATAACAGTTTGCCTGCACTTCCACTTTGCTCTGCCTCTTCTTTTCGTAGCTTCTTCAGCATTTGTTCATCATCAGAATTTTTTTTCCTTTTTTGGTCAAGTTGTTTTTTGTTTTCCTCTTCAGCAATTTTTTTTGTCTTGTTCAGCCTTTGCAGCTTCATCTTCGAGTCTCCTTTTAACAGTGATTAAAGCATTTAAAGTTCTCTCTGACATAGATGACCTGGTATTTGTAAGAGTTCTGCCTGATGTGGAAAATGCTCTTTCCACATCTGCATTACCATGTGACAGCGACAGTGAAGCTTTTACTACTCTTTCAACTGTTGGAAATCTTGAAGTGTTTACTGATGGATCGGTTTTATTAAAAAACTGAGCCCAATACAGATCTATAGATTTTTTTCGGACTCTGGTTCAGCTTTTTCCAATTGTATTAGTTTCCACTCATCTAAGAGTATGTCTGTATGGATTTTCCATGGCATGACCCTAGCAATCTCAACTATATTTCAAGCACCACATTAGTTCCATAGCAGTAGTTTTAGCTCGATCAGCATACAGTTTGATAATCTTGCTACAAGAGGGCAATGGTGTGACTTGTTTATTTTGATCACTTGAATTTTCCATATTTTGATTTACATTACAACTAGGCAATAATTGTAACTGATCTTTGTTTAATTTAACTTTGCTGTAATTGATATGAACTGCTTTCTTTGAATGTTGTATAACTGCCTGGAAGCCATTTGAGGAAATGTTTATGCATTTCATGCATATTTTACAAAACATTTTGCTGTCTGACTGTTTCTTTCCCCACTCACTAATTTTGAAGCCTTGAGGATCAGTTCTATCCAACCAAGACATTTGAAACTTACTTCTTCCCATCTTCAAAAATTTCAAATTTCAAAAAACTTTATTTTAAACCTGAAAATTAAAAATTTAAACAAATTATTTACCTATGTTTTCCAGTTCTTGAGTTCAATAAACTGTTTTGTAGTTAAACCACATTTTTAATTCAGTCACAGGTAAAACAGAAAAAAAAGATATCTCCAAGTAACTTACTTGCCCCAAAAAAGTGAAGAAAAGTGAAGAAAAGTGTAAATTTAAAAAAGTGTGAAAAAAATGATAGCTAAAAAAAGTTTATAAAAAAGTGTACCGCTACAAGCCCTGACTGGGTATAGTTCCAAGGGATTGGAGGAGAGCAGTAATAGTACCCTTATATAAGGGTAAGGGAGATAAAGGGAACTGTAGAAATTGTAGGGGAATTAGCTTATTGAGTGTTGTAGGGAAGGTATATGCTGGTATTATGGTTGAAAGAGTGCGCCGAGTGATGAGACTGATTGAGTGAGAACAAAGGTGCGTTTAGGGTGGTGGGATCTATTATCAATCTTTAATGACAATGATTGAGAAAATGAGGGAGAAGAAGAATAAATTGTATTAAAGTTTTATGGATTTGTACATGAAAGCAGGAAAGCTTGGAAAGTAGCTCAGGAAAGTAGCTGAGTGATGATGTCATAGCATTGAAGGCTAGAACATAGGGTGGTAGGGGTGGCAGTGGGTTAAAAAATCTCATGAAAGTACATGAGCACTCATGAACATACATGAAAGTAGCTCAGGAAAGTAGCTGAGCCTCACAAACGTACATGAGGGATGACATCATAGTCTAAAAGGCAATGACATCATACAAAAAACAGCTCAGGAACATAAAATATGGAAAGTTGCTGATGCAGTAAGTACCTCCCAGGAAAGTATGCCAGCATTGGAAAGTACCCACGAACGCAGATGGGGTGCTAGAAAGTAAAAGAAACAAAAGTCTGCATACAATTAACCAGCTCCAACCACATACATAATTCATTTATTTTAAGGTAATTAAAATTTTGATTTTCTTTCATTTATATTTAATTAAAATAACGTGTAACATACTTCTAATAACTAATAACAGCATATTGCCACTCTAGAGAGGGTTTTTGGGGATGGGTTATTTTTGTCATACAAGTGGGCTACATTTGCAAATGGCGGATTTTTTTTTGGGTCTAAATAATTACAAAAGTTTTAAAGCCAAATAAAATTATTCTAGCCGTTATAAAAATTTATAATAAAAGTAAGATATGTAAAATAATTTAATAGTTATAACCGAAAATATGAAAAATGGGTTATTTTTAGGTAACAGTACTATATATATATATATATATATATATATATATATATATATATATATATCAATAATATTGATATCGATAATAAAAAAAATAAATATATATATATATATATATATATATATATATATATATATATATATATATATATATATATATATATATATATATAAAGTGTCAAAAGTTCTGGTGATTTTGCTTTAATTTGCCTGGGTTTTGTTTTTATGAAAACAAAACAAAAAACCCGGGTGGGTTGGTATAAACCTGGGTCTTATGCCAACCCTGCTACAGACACAAGAAAAACCTCTAAAACGAGGTTTTAGGGCAAAAACTACAGTTTGGTGTTTCTAGGGTCAAAATGGCTGTTCAATTTTATGCCAATTTTAAGGGGGAGGGGGAAAATTTGGGCTTAGCGTGAACCGAATATTGGATCTTCATCTTTACTGTATAGCATTTGGAGATTAGATTCATTGGAAAAGTGGTATATTTTTTATTCTCAAAAGCAAGCAAAAAAATAGTTAGAGCAATGTTTTACTGTAACTCTGTAAGCACTAAACTGAGTCAGAGAAATTTTAAATTTGACTGCTGGAGTCAAGTGTTTTTGTTTTGAGTGAAGTTCGGAGTCAGAGTTGAAAATTTTTGTTTAAGTGAAGTCGGAGTCAAAATTTTTTGTTTAAGTGGAGTCAGAGAGTCAAAAATCCAAATTTGAATTTAAGGAGCGAATCGAAAAATTTATTTTACAACTCCACAGCCCTGATGTCCATCATGCAGTGGTGATATTGAGAGTGTTGTGCACTTTCTTCTTCGGTGTGGCAACTATTTGATAGCCAGGGAGGAGCTTTGGCTTTCCCTGCCTTTGAGTGGGGGTCTTTTTGTCAACTTTAATATGAACGATTTCCACCTCTCTACGATAATGGAAACAAGATCTATGATATGAAGCATGTTCATCACCACAATTTACACACCTAGGAGTTTCATTTGGACATACATTTGTAGGATGACTATCAGTACAAAAACCACATTTCAACTCATTTTTACAAAACTTACTACTATGTCCTGTATCCTGTACCTGAGGAAGCCATGGTTTAGCAGAAAACCCTAAGACCATACACCAAAAAACCACAAAATAACTTACTAGGTTGAGTACTACCATTAAAAGTAAAACATTTAAGAAGAGTTAAAAAAATTTTTTACCATTAAATAAACATCTCACAAAAGTTACATTTTGTTCCTTAAGATTACTTAGAAGGTCCTGTTCAGTCTCTGACATTGATTCAGTAACAAATTATACCTTATACATTGTTTAAGTTGTTTGCTATTGTTACTCTTATAGTAAAAGTAATTAAAATCTTTGTAGGTTTTAGTAAATTACACGTTTGATTATCACATTTAATTTCATTCAATAGGCTTCCAAAATTCAAACATCGAGCATCCTGTACTGTCTCTCCCCTAGGAGCAATATAAACTGCTTTCTGTAAACCAAAAAGCTAATTAATTTAAGGGTTCTGTTGGGGTCAGCTCATGCATGACAAGTAAACAAATCTAACATTTCTGGGTAATTATTTACAATAAGTACCTTTAAATAAATTTTTATAAATATTACAGCATATAAAAAAAAAAAAAAAAAGTAATGAATAAAAAAAATTAATGATCAGTCTTTAGGAAAAAAAGTTACAGCCTCTCAAAGTTTGGAATTTTCCCATAGGGTTTCTTATAAAAAAAAATGAACAGGCCTCGAGATCGGTTTAAGACCATCCTAGATGGATTTACATTGCCGTAAACCTAGATAGAGTTCTGACAGCCATGGCTATGCTACTATTTCTTTTACAATCTTACCTTGTGCCCATTTTGTAAATTACAATAAAAAGAAATTCCCATTAGTTTTTTTTTTAAAAAAATCGAAATTTCTTTTTAACTTTGAGAAGCTGTAACTTTTTTTCCTAAAGAGACCATTACTTTTTTTTTTTTTTTCTTTTTTTTTTTTTTTTTTTTTTTTAAAGAGTTTATGCTGTGATTTTCATTAAAATCTATTTAGAGGCACTTATTGTAAATAATTACCCCTTTCTGTAATCAGAGCCAGACTGATTGAGACATACATTTGCTCTAAGGGCAGAAGTATTTGCTTGAATTTGAGGATACCCATGAGCCAAAAGCTTATGTGGATCCTCATGTGAGGCCCTGATAGTATTTCTATGACTGAATCCTTCAAATTTAATGGACCTGTACCAGATCGAAACATAGAAGGTAAAACCGTAAATTCCTGTTTCAGGAAATAAATTAACATCAGCCCGGCGCACTTCCTGAGCAACATCACAGATTGATTAATCAATCAGAAAGGGAAGATCCAAAAGATTCAAGAAACTCTGAACCCAAACCTGCCTCCCAAACACCATCGGTGTTAGCCACCGAATTTCCACTTCCTTTATCTTCCACCAATCTACCAGGTTTCTTTTTGCCTTTCTCCAATGGTTAAGCATGTGTTAAAAATTCTTAATTAGTCAGACTAGGTGTACCGAATTCGGCGAATTTGACATTTTCGGTTCTGGTTCCGGCCGGAAGATTACTAATCTACTTCTGAGAAAAAATTTGATGAAAGGGATTTATTTTACATAACCCATGGCTATTCTTTTAACAAAAAATAATAGTAGCCTTGTGTAGCATTCAAACAGTGTATTATATATCTACAGTATTATTTAAATAAAGTTTACTCTAGTACCTCAAAATATAGGATTATAAGATATTTTCATTAAATTCAAATTTAATTTCAAAAATATATATATATATATATATATATATATATATATATATATATATATATATATATATATATATATATATATATATATATATATATATATATATATATATATATATATATACACTATATATATATATATATATATATAGAGTGGGGGGGGGGGGACGGGGACCACTTTATGTATAACTTGGTCTCCCGACTCTCCCCTAATGCACTTTTTGGATTTTTTTTTTTTTGTAAAGCACAGCCCAAAAAAAAATAATAATGTAATTCTAATAATAAAAGTTTTATTAAAGTTTGAATAACGCCGAGTCAGCCTGACCGTGGAGGGGTGAAGCGGACCACCATTGAGGGTTGACTCGGACCATCTGTTTAAATTCGTCTTTTACATATAATTTCAATTTTATATTTTAATTTTTACTTAATATAATAATTATTTATCATATTAAAATTCGTAATAAGTAATAAAAATGTCAATAATGATAAATAAAATACAGAATATAAATGAATTGGTCCGATTCACCTCTCCGCCCAAAGTACGACACTTTTGAACTCGTTTTTTATTAAAATTTCATTTTTTAAAAAAATTTTCACTTAATATAAGTAACTTTTTATTACATTTAAATTAATTATACGTAATAAAAATGTCAATAATAATACGTAAAATACGAAAAACAATGGTGGTCCGAGTCACCCCTCCATCAATTTTTACGGCGGGGTGAATCGGGGACCAAGTTAGGCCCCGTTTTTTGCCACTAATACTGCTTGGATCAAAAATTTACTTTGCCAGTTTAAAACTAACATAACATACTCCAGTGTATCCACTGAAAAAATAATTAAAATCGATCCACAATTTTTCATTTTATAACGAAGTTAAAAAAAAAACACATTTTTCAAAAGTGAAATTCTATTGAAGGACATTTTGTACCCTAATTTCTAACATTTTTTAAAAATATAAAAACTTTCTAGAATTAAAGATGATCTAAATAAAACTTGTAGTACTACTAGCGTGGCTATAAAATGAGCGAAATTTTTTATTTTTTTTTATTATTTTTTATTTATTTAGAGTGGACCGAATCACCCCTCCTAAAGAGGCGGGCCCTGGTCACCCAACCCGAAGCTATATATATATATATATATATATATATATATATATATATATATATATATATATATATATATATATATATATATATATATATATATATATATATATATATATATATATATATATATATTTTTCTCTAATATATATTTATATATATATAAAGTTAACTTTCTTTAAACACTTTTGAAAATATTGTTACTTGAAGTAAAAGAAAAACTGTTCGCCAGTATTGGGCAATATTTTTAAACGTTGTTCCTCAAATATATTTCCTGCTTCTGAAAATAATAATAATTTCTCTGAATATATGGAGGATTCTGAAAAGGATAGTAATTTTTGGGCTAGTACTGATATGTTTGGGAATTTAGCTTTGTTCACTTTCTACCAATTAAGTGATTCTTCTTTTCCCAGATTAGAAATTAATTTCTCTGGTAAAAAAAAAATCAATTTCTTTAAGAATTTCACCTTTTGAAGAGCCACTGATTTTTTTCCTTTTTACACTAACTGACTCTCTATCACTTTCACTTTCTTCAAACTAAGTAACTTTGCAGTAATTTCTTTTCTTAATGCTCCTGATGATTTTGAGGTACTTGGCAAATCTAAGTTCATTGTAGATAATGCTAGTTTCTGAAAATGGATGGATGACTCATCGCCTGAACCTTCTTCTGTACTGCTACTACTATTATCACTTTCTACCTTTAATTATTTGCATATTTTTTCAAGCATCCATTTTCTACTCAATTCTCTTATTTCATTAGAAAATAAAGTCAGTTTGTATCTTGGGTCTACTACAGTACTTAAAACAATTATCTTGTTTTGATATATGTCTATTGTTCCTTTCTCTTCCTTTTTATTCATAAATCTAAACTCTAATGCCTTCTTCAGCTCTTCTTTTAAAGTCTGAACTCTGCTTTCATCCTCAGAGTTTGAGAGATATGCTGGAGAGCTCAAATATGGAGAATAATTGATGATATAATTGATTTTGCCCTATAGTTTCCGTAACCATGAGAAATGGTTGCAAAACTCTTAGAATTTTTTCAAGTATTTGCCATTTATTAGCAGTCAAAGCTTAAATGATTGCAGAGGTCTTTTCAAACATTCAATTCTTTCTAGAATCAAATATGTGCTATTCCACCTTGTATTAACATCTTGAATTGGCATAAGTGGGTTTGCAAGATGTGGATCTAAGTCTCTTTGTATTCTTTTAAGTTCATTACAGCTTAAAAACTGGAATGATTGAAATGTGTACAAATATTCCTACATTCTTTATTAAATCACACTGTTCTTTGAGAAAATAAGGCATCTTTAATAACAAATTGAAGTTTATGAATAAAGCAAGAAAAACTTGTGTATCCTGCTAAATTAGTTCCAAGTTTTATGTTATATGCTCCATCTCGAAGGATCAAATGGATTTTGTTAGGAGGAATTTCTCAATTATTCATCATAATTTCAAAACTCATAGTGATTTTAATTCCAGAATGAGAACCTGGGAAACTTGCAAAGGAGTACACAGTCCATTTTTTTAACTCGCTGTTAAGCCAGAGTGCAGTTAAAGAAATAAATGACTCGTTTGAATTATTTAGCTCTCTATATATCTGTAGTAAATGATGTCTGATCAGCCTTAGAGAAATTCTCGAATACTGCTGATCATAATTTCCTGTATGAAGTTGGTAACTTCTTCTCTACAAAATATTTTCTACTAGGAATAAGATAATTTGGTTGAAGATGGGCAATAAGTTCTATGAATCTCTGCTCTTCAGTGACTGTGAATGGCTGGTTACTCATTGCGATAAAATTCATTATTTTCTGTGATTTGGGGTCATTGATATGCCAAATCTTTCTTGGGGAGAAACTTTCCTCAAAACTCACTTATCTCACGGCTTCTATTACTCTTTTGTGGTTTCCCCTGTTCTAGAAAATACAAGACTCTCCTTTTAAAATTTTTGGACTTCCAGATATTCCCTTCGATGATGATTTTCCATATGTCCATGAAGTGTCGTTGTGCTAAATGTAAGATTTTATTTTGAAAGTTATATAAAATATTTTTTTTTTTTACATTTCTTTATAGTTAAACGAAAGTTCATAAGAAATTCCGGTTCCGGCCGGAATTTTTATGATTCCGGCTAATTCGGTTCCGGCCGGAACTGAAAATTTCAGTTCCGGTATAATTAAGAACATTAAGAATATAGACGACAGTAGAAGCCACATGGGCCCTATCGAGAACTGTCCCAGTCAACACCACTAACCAAACATGCTCATGAAAATCCACAAGGCACCCTAGGGCTTGTCAAATTGTTGTAACTACAAATCCACCAATTTGTTTTAGTCAAGGAAACTTAAATGATATATATATATATATATATATATAATAATAATAATATATATATATATATATATATATATATATATATATATATATATATATATATATATATATATATATATATATATATATATATATATATATATATATATATATATATATGATATTAAACCATCCACATGCATTAATAACTAAATTATGGTCATACATGCCATCTAACATTAATTACTACTATAACTAAAAACCCCCGCCAATTTGGCTTCATCAATATATTATATGATACCCACATAAACGAATCTAAACCTTTCTTAAATGTTGCAATCGAGTTACACTCAGCAACCTCCTGTGGCAAACCATTCCAAAATTTAACAACCCTATTACTGAATGAATGCTTTCTTATATCAAGATTGCATGCTTTCTTCTTAATTTTCTAATTATGCCCCCTGGTCACCTGTCCATGGTCTACTGTGAAAAATTTATTGGTCTCTGTATTATCAATAGATGTAAATATTTGTAGACTTGTATCATGTCCCCTCTGAGAAATCGCCTTTCTGGAAACATTCCTAACTCATTCCAGCCTCTCCTCATAGCTCTTACCCTCAAACCCAGAAATCATCATTGCATCGTTGTTGCTCTACGTTGCACTCTCTCCTAGCTTATCTAAGTCTTTCTTTAAATAAGGGGCCCAAACTTATGTTACAATGCTCTATTACTGGCCTAACATGGCTATTATACAGTTTACTTTATTACTTCCTTGCTCTTGTAAACAACATTGCGTTTATGCCCAGCATCTTATTAGCTTTATTTCTAGCTTCAAACACTGATTAGCTACTTTCAAATTGCTGCTTATAATCACACCTAAATCTTTTTCTTGGTCCACAGACTCAAGCCAATCCCCATTCATATCGTAGTTAAAACTTTTATTTGAGTAACCTAGGTGAAGAACCTTACACTTTTTACTATTAAAATTCATTTGCCACTATCTGCCCACCCAAGAAGTTTAATCAAGTTCATTTAATTGAGTGCCCACTTTAGTATCATCACAAACTTAGAAACCTTACATTTAAGTCCCTGGTCTAAATCATTTTTATATATATGAGGAACAATAGTCCAGCAGTGAACCCTGCGGGACATCACTGTTCACCATTTCCCATGATGATTTATTCCATTTAGTTGTACACACTGTTTTCTATTCCGCAAACAACCACTCTTTAATCCAACCATGTACCACTCCACCTATACCACATTGCAATAACTTCTTCATCAGCCTTATGTGGGGAACCTTATCAAAAGCTTTACTAAAGTCTAAATATATAATATCAACTGGATCTCCTCGGTCAATGCAGTCAGTAATGTATTCCATAAATTCTAAAAGGTTTGTCTGACATGACCTACCCTTTCTGAAACCGTGCTGGGAGTCATACAATACCTTGTTATCTTCTAAATATTTCTCTATATGACCTTTCAGTAACTTTTCCAGAACCTTTACAACCAGAGATGTTAAGCTAACTGGCCTATAATTTCCCAAATCTTCCTTACTACCTTTCTTATAAATAGGCACAACATATGCTGTTTTCCAGTCATCAGGTACCTCACCAAATGTTATAGATCGCTTAAAAATCAAATACAGTGCCAATACAGAATTCTACCATATATCCCATCAGGCCTTGCAGCTTTACCTGGATCAATATGATCTAATAAACATTTAGTATCTTTTACGTCAAATTCAAATTCTGTAAGTCTTTGTTACATGCATACAAGAACTATTAGTCTCCAAACTATTATCTAATCTTTCCTCAGTAAACACTGAAGCAAAATAAGCATTGAAAATGTTGACCAACGCTTTATCTGAACTTATCATTTCTTCAACTTTAAATTAAAAAATTGTCCTAACCTAACTTTTAAGATTAATAAAAGCTAAAAAACTTCAGGTTCTTTTATTACTATTCCTTGCTAAATTAATTTCTGCCTCTCTCTTTGCCTTTCTTATTGACTGGTTAAGTTCAGTTTCTATTTTCCTATAATTTTCTAAATCATCTTCCCTATTACTACCCTTGAATATTTTAAAACATCTACGCTTTTCATTAATTTTCTCTCTTATCTCTCTATTCCACCAAACAGGTTTTCTCTTCGCCACCCTAATGGGTTTATCTTTAAAACATACTGACTGAATCATTAAAATTTGCTTAAAATGCTCCCACATGATAAAACAGTTTTGGTCTTTTTAAACTCTTTATCCCAGTCAGTTATACTAAAAGCATGTCTCGTAATTTGGTAAAATCACCATTTAGAGGAAATCTAAGATCACTTTCCTTATTAACTTGCAATTTGGGCCCAGATATCACATTCATATTAAATCTAATTATATTATGGTCACTAAGTCCTAAATTCTCCTCAACTCTAACCTCACCCACCATACTTTCATTGTTAGTTAATATTAAGTCTAATAGTGCATCGTGTCTTGTGGGTTCATGGCCATCTGGCTCAAAAGTTATCTAGTATACAATTTATAAATACTGTAAACTACTATAGTCCGTATTAGACAAGAATCCCATTGAATGCCAGGAAAATTAAAATTCACACATTATGACTATACCTTTTTTCTTTACTGTGGCATGCTGTCTCAATTTCTTTTACAATTTCTGAGTCCTAATTCTTGACTCTGGCCAGGAGGGTCTATAAAATGCCCTATTCTATATGATTTATTAAACATAGGGATATCTACCCATACCGATTCAATATCATGATTAGTTTTAAAGTCAGTCATTAATACAGATTGAATATTGCTTTTAATATAAAGTGCCACACCCCCACCCTTCTTTCCTCTATGCTGGTATAAATAAAGTGAATATCCGTCTATTTCATATTCCTGAAAGGAGTCTCCATATAATTCTTCATTAACCCATGCCTCAGTTATGCAAATAATGTCAAGATTCTCATTTATGGTATAACTATTCGCTCATTTGTATTGGTGAGGCGCCGAGCATTCGTGTAAACGCACGTCATATTCTTGTTCTACTATTCTGGCTGACTGGAGATGACTATAAAACAGCATATGTTGTGCCTATTTATAAGAAAGGTAGTAAGGAAGATTTGGGAAATTATAGGCCAGTTAGCTTAACATCTCTGGTTGTAAAGGTTCTGGAAAAGTTACTGAAAGGTCATATAGAGAAATATTTAGAAGATAACAAGGTATTGTATGACTCCCAACATGGTTTCAGAAAGGGTAGGTCATGTCAGACAAACCTTTTAGAATTTATGGAATACATTACTGACTATATTGACCGGTAGATCCAGTTGATATTGTATATTTAGACTTAAGTAAAGCTTTTGATAAGGTTCCCCACATAAGGCTGATGAAAAAGTTATTGCAATGTGGTATAGGTGGAGTGGTACATAGTTGGATTAAAGAGTGGTTGCGAAATAGAAAACAGTGTGTACAACTAAATGGGAATAAATCATCATGGGAAATAGTGAAGAGTGGTGTCCCACAGGGTTCAGTGCTGGGGCCACTATTGTTCCTCATATATATAAATGATTTAGACCAGGGACTTAAATGCAAGGTTTCTAAGTTTGCAGATGATACTAAAGTGGCCACCTCAGTTAGGAATAGTGAAGGATGCATAAAGATTCAAAATGATCTTGATAAACTTCTTGGGTGAGCAGATAAGTGGCAAATGAATTTTAATAGTAAAAAGTGTAAGGTTCTTCACCTAGGTTACTCAAATAAAAGATAACTTTTAGCACTACGATATGAATGGGGATTGGCTTGAGTCTGGACCAAGAAAAGATTTAGGTGTGATTATAAGCAGTAATTTGAAAGTAGCTAATCAGTGTTTGGAAGCTAGAAATAAAGCTAATAAGATGCTGGGCATAATAAAACGCAATGTTGTTTACAAGAGCAAGGAAGTAATAAGTAAACTGTATAATAGCTATGTTAGGCCAGTAATAGAGTATTGTGCACAAGTTTGGGCCCTTATTTAAAGAAAAGACTTAGATATGCTAGAGAGAGTGCAACGTAGAGCAACAAGGATGATTTCTGGGTTTGAGGGTAAGAGCTATGAGGAGAGGCTGAAGGAGTTAGGAATGTTTTCTGTAGAAAGGCGATTTCTCAGAGGGGACATGATACAAGTCTACAAAATATTTACATCTATTGATAATACAGAGACCAATAAATTTTTCATAGTAGAACATGGACAGGTGACCAGGGGGCATAATAAGAAAATTAAGAAGAAAGCATGCCATCTTGATATAAGAAAGCATGCATTCAGTAATAGGGTTGTTAAATTTTGGAATAGTCTGCCAGAGGAGGTTGTTGAGTGTGACTCGATTGCAACATTTAAGAAAGGGTTAGATTCGTTTATGGATGGGTTGGGAATCATATAATATATTGACGAAGCCAAATTGGCGAGGTTTTAGTTTATAGTAGTTATTAATGTTAGATGGCATGTGACCATAACTTAGTTATTAATGCATGTGGATGGTTTGGGTATCATATTTATATATCATTAGTTTTGACTAAGCCAAATTGGTGGATTTGTAGTTACAACAAATTGACAAGCCCTAGGGTGCTTTGTGGATTTGCATGAGCACGTTTGGGTAGTGGGTTGACTGGGACAGTCTCGATAGCCTAATGTATCTCCCCACTATTATAGTTACCATTGCTATTATTTGTATCTAGATTTAGCCCACCACCCCCAACTTTACCTAGTTTTTTGCTAAACAAGTCTCCAAACAGGTACTGAAAAGCCCAACACCTTTACGACTCAAGTGAACTCCATCTGCTGCAAAAAGATCTTTATCCAGAAATTCTCTCCACAAATCCAAAAACCTAATATTTTCTGAAAAACAAATTCCTAATCCTTTCATTTACACCTAAAGCCCTACTCCCCCATTTCTGACCTGCACCTAACCTAGGTAAAATCCCAGAAATCACGCACCTTCTTCCACTAGCTTTCATCTTCTGAATCAATCTCCTATAATCTGCTATTAATTCTTCTGACCTTCTATGTCCTATATCATTTGTACCCACATGCACAATCACATCTGAATCAACATTTGTAGAATCAATCTCTCTATCTATCCTATCCACGATATCACTCACTCTGGCACCTGGATAACATACTCTCAATCGTTTCTTTTTATTCCTTTTTTGAAAAGTCCTATCTAGGTATCGTATCATAGAGTCTCCAATTAGCAATGTATCAGTCTTCCCTTTAGAAAACTCAACATTACCATTGGCACTCTCTGATCCCTCCCCATCTGGAAGACAGTCGAACCTGTTACTGCAGGTCACAGGCTGACTGACTTTCGAGATCCTCATCTTTAAACTATTATTTCTAATTCCTACAACTCTATATTTCTGCAGATCTATTTTCAACTACTTTATCCTTTTCCCCCTCATCTTCCTGCCTAGGTGAATCACTATTCCTGTCTACCCTTATATCCCGCTCCCTCCTCGCCTCGACATCCCTACTAACTTTTTTCTTGACACTTCCCTCCTCGCCTCGACATCCCTACTAACTTTTTTCTTGACACTTCCCTCCTTTCTCAACTCAAATACAACTTCTTTCAATTCATTCATATTTTCACTGTCTTGCAATCTCCTTCCTTAGAAACACATTCTCTGCATTCGCAACACAAGTAGGGCAGCTATTCACATATTCACCTCTCACAGTCCCACACTTATCACACAGAGCATACATACTTTAAATTATTATTAACTTTACTACCTTGTACCTACAATTTACCAACTACAGTTTAGATATCGCTAAAGCCTAAAAAGAAATAAACTAATATCTTTAAAACAAGTTAAAAATTTTTAACAAGCTTATATCTAGCTTAGCCTAGGCCAGGGATATATAAAAATTATAAGGTAGGCCTAACAGTAGTCTAGCTTGTACCAATTATTTTACCAACTACAGTTTACTGTAATACTTTAGCTGAGGTGAATAAACTTTACGTAACTATTACATTAAAACTATAAACTTATAATTTACAAAAATGGTATCAAAAAATTCTTTAAGTTTTTTTTACCGATTAGCGTATATTATAAATGGATATTTTTAATAAAAATAGGAAAAAAAACGCTAGGAAAAATGTAACTTTATGGCTTTTTTTCGTTCGTGTAAGGATGAAGAATGACGTCGAAATGCGTTTCAACTTATCGATACATCGATATTTATTAATTATCGATATTATAATTGTTTTATCGATTATCAACGATTTTATTTTTAAAAAATGTACCATAGTAGAATTTACGTAAAAAAATAAAAATATTTAAATTAAAAAAAAAAAAAAATAATTGGAAAACAATATTTTTTACGTAATGAAAAAAAAATAATCATTATATATATATATATATATATATATATATATATATATATATATATATATATATATATATATATATATATATAGGTCAGGATTTCCGCGTTACGTATACTGTGACGTCATGACTAATTTTATCGAATATATATATATATATACTAATATATATATATATATATATATATATATATACTATATATATATATATATATATATATATAAGCTATATACATATATATATATATATACCTGGCCCAATAGGGGCTCGACGACCAGAACAGAAGGGGGATGTTTTCTCGCCACCCCCATGGGGAGGCGGGGAGAACCATAACACCCAAATACCAAAGGCGGGGGTTCCGGAGACCCTCCGGAAATAGTCCTACCCTGTAAACCCGGGGCCGAGACTAACTCCCTTCCATCGGGGCTGTCTACCCTTAGGGTACACATTAGTTTTAAAAAATAATGTTTTTAAACTATGCGTGCCCAAATGTGAACCACCCGATGGCAGGAAGTCCCGGGTCCGGCCTTCAGAGCGACAGGGCGGGCCTCCCTCGAGGAGGGTCTCGAACCCAGCTCTTTAACCATTTGATGTCATGTCCGCCCTCCCTCTGGAGCACATGAAGTCCCTTCTGTTCACGACGGTCAGCCCCTATTGAGCCATGTTTATCTCTCCTTATATATATATATAATAATAACATATATATATATATATATATATATATATATATATATATATATATATATATATATATATTCGATAAAATTAGTCATGACCTCACAGTATACGTACACAGTATAATATTTCTACCATGATACGTAACGCGGAAATCCTGACGTGTATGACATCACGCGGAGATGGCATATAAATTTCTACCCGATAGGTACTAATTTGCATAATATATATAGTATTACCATATATGCCTATATATATGCCCTATATATATATATATATATATATATATATATATATATATATATATATATATATATATATATGCCGTGAATGAGTAAATCGACTCAAATACATAAATTAATTTCAAAGTTTAAATTTAGCGATCAATTTATATATAGCGTAGGCTAACCTCTCTCTCTCTTTCTCTCTATCTATATATATATATATATATATATATATATATATATATATATATATATATATATATATATATATATATACTTTCTTTATATATATATATATATATATATATATATATTTTAGAGCATTATTTAATTTTTGTATATTCTATAAATCTTTACCGTTTAAATCAAAAAAAAATTATTTTTTATTTAATTAACTGCGTTTGGTATATTCAATCACAGTATAAATATACTATGGTTCAATTGAATCGTTGATAATCGAAAAAAAAAAAATTCAAAATTATTTTATCGATATATAAATAATCGGAAAATATCAAAAACAAACATCGATAGTGTTATCCCTAAAAAAACGGCGAAATTAGTCAAAAAAAATTTTTGGAGCGTAATTTTTTATATTTTTATTAAAAATATGCATTTATAATATACATTAATCGGTAAAAAACTTCAAAAATTTTTGATACATTTTAATTATAAGTTTACAGTTTTAATGTAATAGTTACGTAAAATTTATTCACCTCAGCTAAAGTATTACCCAGTTTACTAAATATCACTAAAGCCCAGAAAGTATTAATATCTTAAAACAAGTTTGAATATAGAATAGCCTAGGCCCTAGGCTAAGGCTATATAAAAATTAGGTAATTGTTACCCAGAGGGTATGTCACCCCCGATTTAAATTAAATTATCACCAAATTAATATAACAATTGTTAAAGACTGTAGTTAAGTAGTCTAGCTTGTACCAATTATTTTACTACAGTTTACTAAATATCACTAAAGCCCAGAAAGTATTAATATCTTAACACAAGTTTAAATATAGAATAGCCTAGGCCCTACGCTAAGGCTATATAAAAATTATAAAGTAGGCCTAACTTAGGCTATGGCTCTGGTAAACTTAATTTAAATGATCACAAAATTAATATAATTGTTAAAGACTGTAATTAAATACAGGGTAATTGTTACATAGATAGTTCAAATGTACCTGCAAACACACGATATACTGGCGGTATAATGACCAAGAATAGTGAAAAAAATTGCCGCTCTCTTTAGGAAAAAAAGTTACAGCCTCTCAAAGTTGTTAAAAATCCCATAGACTTTTCAATATTGATCGATCCAGGTTAGGTCTCATTTCAGGCCCTCTAAGTCAGGTTATGATAAGTTTTGTTAGGTATACACAGAGAAAATCTATGTAGAATTAACAAATCTTATCATAACCTGAACTAGGATGGCCCTAAAACGAGCACGAGGCCCACTAATTTTTATTATAAGAAAGTCTATGGGAAAATTTTGAACTTTCAGAGGCTGTAACTTTTTTTCCTAAATAGACCTTCTCACTATTCTTCATTATTATTTTTAGAGTATATATTCTGTGATTTTCAAAAAAAAAAATTTTTGTTTTTAATATCTTCATTTTTTTTACAACTTTGAGAGGCTGTAACTTTTTTTCCTAAGGAGAGCGACGATTTTCGTTTTCACCATTCTTTATTATTATTTTTTTAGAGTATATCCTGTGATTTTCATAAAAATCGGGGGTGACAACCCTCTGGGTAACAATTACCAAATACAGAAAAACTATTTAATAATTCAAATAAACCTGCAAACACAGTATACAGAAAATCTCTTAACTACTCTAGCCTAGGGTTAGCCTATCAAACATTATTGGAGTCCAATACTCAACTAAATTAAATTAATAACAGAAATAATCACAATAATTACACAAATTTCTAAAATGCAATCTTAAAGTGGGAAATCCAAAATATTAAATTTAAACTTAATAACAACAAGAGAAAAATACTTCCACAATCTAATATAAATTAGATTGTGATATAAATTAGATTGTGATACTTCCTACAACTCCAAAGGCCAACCGACGAACCCCGATACACCACAGATAATATTTATTATTACACTATATGAATACACTATGAAATGTGTTTCTGATTATCGATACATCGATATCAATATTATTTTTTGATTATCGATTTTTTTGCACTAAAGGCGTTTTCAATTTTGCACTTTTGCTAACGAAATTTAGTAAAATGCTAAAAAGTCGTTCGTTTATGTCAATTTTAGCACAAATTTAGTAAAATGCTAAAGAAACGTTAGTAATTTCCTAAATTCTGTTAGGTTGCTCTTTCCCGTGCTTACCGAATTTTAGGAAAATGCTAACGAAAAAATGTAAACAAATAAAGGCGTTTTCCATTTTGCATTTGTGCTAACGCTCGATAAGAAATGCTAATCCAGTTTTAGCACGAATTTCGGACATAATCGACCGATTGTTTACAAAAATATTGATCAGCTGTTCTAATGAAGCACGTGGTTTTGGAATAAACAAAAATAAAAAAAAATAACAAATGGTTTTTATCACAAATAATTGATCAACTATTGTGATGGAGTTTATCGATTTGGAAGAAATTAAATTTAAAGTTAATTTCATGAATAAAACATTCATCAAATCAACGAACTACTACGCCGCAATCTTGTTTGTTTACATTTGTTAGCACGTCCTAAATTCGGAAAGCACGGGAAAGAGCAACCTAACAGAATTTTAGGAATTACTAAATTTCGTTAGCATTTTACTAAATTTGTGCTAAAATTGGTGTATAATCGAACGACTTTTTAGCATTTTCCTAAATTTCGTTAGGAAAAGTGCAAAATGGAAAACGCCTTAAGATTGCGGCCTAGTAGTTCGTTGATTTGATGAATGTTTCATTCATGAAATTAGCTTTAAATCTAATTTCTTCCAAATCGATAAACTTCATCACAATAGTTGATCAATTATTTGTAATAAAAACCATTTGTTATTTTTTATTCCAAACCACGTTAGCCTCCATTCGAACAGCTGATCAAATTTTGTGAAGCAATCGGTCGATATGCCAATTCGTGCTTCGCTGGTTTGCTTTTTTATCCAGTTAGCACAAATGCAAAAACGAAAACGGCTCAATTATTTTCAAACTTTGCTTCAACTCACTTATCAATTTACCTTAAGATTTTTAAGTGCTAGGTTACAAAAGCCACAAGGCTGAGTTATCTAAGGGCTATCAAGATCTTATTCAAAGAGCAAAAATTCTTTGAAACCAACAAATTCAGGTAAGGCTAATGTAGATACACAATTGTACATATATATCATTTATTAGTTATTAGTAACCAGTCACTTGAACAAATTTCGTATATGTCACATTCATTTCTGCTAAATACTAATAATTTACGCGTTCTAATATAAATTTATAGTTTAATTTTTTTGTAAAAAAAGTGAAGCTACTTTTCGCTCATTTTTTGGTGTTTTTAATTTTCTTTTAAATTTAACTTCTATTCATTCTATTCAATTAATTGGAAATTATATCGAAATATAATTGATATACAGTAAAATCTACAATCATACGATAGGTAAGAAGAGTTACCCAGCTTTATATATATATATATATATATATATATAATATAGTATATCTATATAATATATATGTAATATAATAATATAATATATATGTATATATATATATATAATAATACACTATATATATATATATAATAATAATAATAATATACATATATATATATATATATATATATATAATATAAATATATATATATAATATATAAAAAAAAAAAAAATAATAATATAATAGTTTAATTTAATAATAATATATCTATATATATATATATATATATATATAATATATATATATATAATAATAATAATATTTTCTATATATATATATTTACTTATATTTTCATTTTATATTAATTTTAGCATTTAAATACAAAGTTTTAATAAAAAAAAAGTTTGTTAAGTGGTCCCGATGGTAAGGCTATTCCAAAGTTTACCCTATAATAAGGTAAACTTTGACTGTGCTTTGTCTATAAGACTATAATCATAGTAAAGCGTTATCGTTTTTGTCACTTGTGCTTACGCTCGGTAAGAAATGCTAATACAGTTTTAGCACGAAGTTTGTACATAAACGAACGTTTGTTTGCAAATATTTCGATCAGCTGTTGTGATGGAGCACTTGGTTTTGGAATAAACAAAAATTTAAAAAAAAATAGCAAATGGTTTATATTACAAATAACTGGTCAACTATTGTGATGGAGTTTATCGATTTGGAAGAAATTAGATTTAAAGCTAAATTTATGAATGAAACATTCATCAAATCAAACGGAACTCTACGCCACCATCTTGTTTGTTTACATTTTTTCATAAGCATTTTGCAAAATTCGGCAAGCATGGGAAATAGCAACCTTACAGAATTTAGGAAATTCCTTAAGTTTGGTGAGCATTTTCCTAAACCTGTGCTAAATTTGACAAAAACGAACGCAAACTTTAGCATTTCTTGCGTTTCGTAAGCACAAATGCAAAAACGAAAACGGCTTAGAGCTATAAACACAGTAACTATGCTATAAATAACATCGAAAAGTTGATAATCGTTAAAAAAAATTGTTTATCAAAAAATATTAGTGGTATCGATTTATCGATAATCTGAAACATTTCGACAGTGTTTCTTCCGTTCTTCTCTTCTTCTAAGTTCTTTGTCCATAAGTCCGTAACTCCATACGCGATCGAAATGAAGGCTGGTTGTAACGTTTTTCGTAGCGCAATTTTTTATATTTTTGTTGAAAATATAAACCTAAATTGCTCGAAAATCAATAAAAAAAAAAAGCAAAAGAGCTTCAAATAATTTTTTAAACCCATTTTTGTAAAGTAACATGTATAGTTTTAATACAGTATTTACATGAATCAGAATAGTTCTCCATAATTACCAAAACTTTTGACGAAGAACTAAGCTTACACTTTTTACTGCAAATATCTGTTTAAGATTATACACATATAAAATTCATTTGCCACTTATCTGCCCACCCAAAAAGACTATCAAGATTATTTTAATCTTGCCAGCATCTCCACTATTCCTTACTGAGATAGCCACTTTGGTATCATCTGCAAACTTAGAAACCTTACATTTAAGTCCCTGGTCTAAATCATTTATACCTATATATGAATGCGCATGAAGTTGGCGAACGGTTTTTGCGATTTTTTTTAGTATTGTAATCCTAGAGCTATTTTTCATTTCCTTATTGGGTGGGTAAAATCAATGTGTATTAACATTAGGGACCACCGGGGCGGGAATTTGCGGGGGCCGGGGCAGGGTTGCTCTAATTAGCCCGGGGCCGGGGCCGGGGTTAGCTAAAATTAAAAATGTAAGTCAAAAA
>JABUQX010145174.1:60000-62772 GCA_015478945.1 Trachelipus rathkii | reverse complement strand
GATATATATATATATATATATATATATATATATTTATATAAATATATATATATATATATGATATATATAAATATATATAATATATATATATATTTATATTATATATTTATATTATATAATTATATATATTTATTTTATATATATATATATATATATATATATATATATATTTATATATATATAATATATATATATATATATTTATTTATTTTATATTATATTATATATATATATATATATATATATAATATATATATATATATATATATATATTATTATATATATATATATGTTATATATACTTATATATTATGTTTGTTATATATAATAATTATAACTTATTTGAAATAAAACTTAACAGATAAATAAAATAACTCATTAAAAATATTTGTACTATCTGTAAACCATTTAATTAATGTATCCAGCAACATCAACAAAATAAGTTATCCATTTATATTGAAATATTCTGAAACTCTATAAACCATCGATCAGCCATGATAAACTCTTCCTGTGGAGCCTTTATCCCCTCTTCCTCAAGATCCACTTCACAGACCTTTATTACTGAGGTCAATAAAGAATACTAAGACCACCATTGTGACACTGGCAACACTGGCACTGAGATAATATTTTGGGTAAATATCCTTATCTGAAGTAATATATGGCACTGTTGCAGGTGTGAGGAATATACCTGCCAAGTACATGTAATGAGTTTTCTCCACCAACAAATAATATCAAACAAAAATCATTTTATCTTAACCCTGTCAGAGATGAAGTTCAGCAAGAAGAAAAAGAATGAGTTAAAAATTTTATATAAAAAAGGTTTACATTAATAATAATAATAATAATATTAATAATAACATAATAATAACAAGATGAAAATTCTAGTAATGTTTATAATAATAATGTTACTTACGCATAAACACTTATAATTACTACTTACTACTACTTACTATTATTATTACTAATAATAATAATAATAATAATAATAATAATAATACCAATAATAATAAACATAAGAACAATAATAACAAAAGAAGAAGAATGAATGAAGAAGAAGAAGAAGAAGAGAAAATAGCACATACAGCAGATAAAAACATTGCAAAACTATAAAACGAATGATTTACGTAGCATTATTTATGCAAAAAGATAAAAAATATGTATTTAATCCAGGCAAACCTCATCAACCCTTATAGAGAGATATATAGTAGAGTATATATAGTATAGCAGTATAGTATAAGAGGCAAGATATATATATATATATATATATGGCAGAATATATAGAGTATATATATATATATATATATAGCAGAAGAGATATAATAGATATATATATATATATGTTATATATATATATATATATATATATATATGTATATATATATATATATATATATATATATATGCTATATATATATATATATAATTATATACATATATATATATATAATATATATATATAGTATATATATATATATGAAAGATATAAGAGGTATATATATATATATATATATATATATGATGTTCACAACTTCACTGATGAGTCATAATTCAGAGGTGTATATATATATATATATATAGTATATATATATATAGAAAGATATATATATATATATGTTATATATATATATATATATATATATAGCAGAGATATATACATATATACGATATATATATGGTTAGGAGATATATAGGTATGTATATATATAGTGTATATAGTATATATATATATATATATATATAAAAGGGTAAACAGTGATGTGTAAAGTTTGTGAGTAACAAAATCATCTTGTCTGGTGTGGCAGAAAGTGGTGCTGATATAAATTCTCCTAACTTTACTTCATAATTTGATTATCAAACCCAAACAGATATTTTACTTGAGAACTCCATCTAGCCTCCTACATCTCTCAGTTCACCAACACTGCTCAGCTCTAGAATAGTTGGGCTAGAGCTGCTAACAATAATGTCATATTATGGTCAAGGAAATGGTACTTTCACTGCCCTGTACCACTGTAAGTCATCTGAACTCATTCACCTTTCATGATATAACCACTGCACTGCACTGCACTAGATAAGAAAATATAATCATGCTGTTTGTAATTGGTGTCAAATAATCCAGATGTGTGCCACAATTCTTTTCCCACAGCAGAGAGAAGATATGGGGCCTGAAGCAGTTGAACTTCCCTAATCACCATCTTATTTTGTTCTAATATTTTGATCTCATGAAACCAAGATTCTTACTGCCTAACTGAAAAACATAAAGCTACAAATATTACATATTATTATTATTATTATTATTAAACATATTAATATTATTATTATTACATGATTATTATTATTATTACATATTAGATAACTATTTTAATTAATATAAAAACAAAAAAAACAAACAACTTCCTCAAAAAGAAAGTGGTCTTTGATATAGTTAACGCAAATAAACTGGCGTTAAATTTGCATATAACTTCATACATAAAATAAGCAAAATCTCGGAAAACAATTTTTTAAAATAAAAATAATATAATTTAATCCAGGAATAATAATGCAAAATGTTTTGGAGTAATAATATTAATAATTAACCTTTAAGAACATGATAAACATCAGTAAACAAACTAGCAAAGAGTATGTGTGTCACTAAAATTAATGTGCATATCCATTATATATACATGAAAATGCAACACATCATAAACAATAATTATTGTCTTCAAGGGCAATAACTCAGAAAACAAATATCTATGTAATCAACACATATGTTATAATATAGAATATTATAGTCAT
>JABUQX010145174.1:40000-42500 GCA_015478945.1 Trachelipus rathkii | reverse complement strand
AGTTAGTTAAAGAGAGTAGAAGTTAGTCAAAGAAGAAGAAGAAGAAGAAGAAGAAGAATAGTTATTAGTTAGTTGTTAAATACAAACAATGGAAAGTGAAATCAAATTACATGTTTTTTTATGATATCACACAACGAAAGTTAAAAATAATGAACTAATTATTTGAGAATTTGAATTTACTTTTTTATAAAATAAAACACAGAAAAAAAGAAGAATTAATATTAAATTTAGGCAACGGCGTAGAAAAGTTACTTAACGCCCACACGGAACGGGGAGCTCGGATCAAAAAATTTTACAGATAGCATCTATGATACATAAATAGATGTTCTAGGGTCGAAAATGAATTTTTTTTTTTTTTTTACCTGTCTCAGAGGCGAAATTATATATATTATTTAAAGGTATTACACGGCAATAGTTGAGCCATTTATCGTTCAATAGGTACGTTCTCTCACATCCTAGGGAGTGGCTGGAGAACCTCATACACCGCAAATGTCAAAAGGTGTCCTACACCATCTGAGTGGGGAAGAACTCACCCTGTAGTTCCCCTGAAGGCTTGAGAGACCCTGACCCTGCCATATCGGTGCGGTATACCTGGGGTAATTCTTTAATTCTCACATTTTCCTGACGTACCACCAGATCTGTAATGTATTCCTTTTCGCTAGCTATTGTAGTTTTTGAGATATGATTTTTTTTTTTTTTTGACCCTCAAACGTCTATTTTTCTATTATAGAGGCTAACTGTGAAAATTTTTTTGATCCAGCCCATTCCGTGTGGGCGTAAGTAACTTTTACCGGCAACGGCATTGCTAGAAGCACGCGGTAGTCCGCGTGCGGTCGGTAGTGCATTCGCGGCGCCATGCATCTCAATTGGTATTGATTTGAGGAAACTTTGAAAGTGCTTCAGGACATCCAACCTCTTAGGAGCTTCCTTAGTATGAGAGATGGTGTGGGCCTTCCAAAAAAGATCACGGGAAAAAGACCCGCCAAGATAATTAAGGACAGACGAAAGTTTGATTTATGTGCTTTCGAAGATAATGTTATAGTTGTGTGGAAAATTATGGCAAGTAGTAAGGTAAAGGAACTGAGTTACTTATGCATTGAATACAACCATGTTCTCAATACAACGATTAGAAAACTCGAGAAAGATCAGAGGTCTGTTGCTCAAAAGTTCGCCCTTTTAACGTGAGTTACTTGCTATTGGGTCAAAAACTCGCCCTTTTAGCGTGAGTTACTTGCTATTGAGTCAAAAACTCGCCCTTTTAGCGTGAGTTACTTGCTATTGGGTCAAAAACTCGCCCTTTTAGCGTGCGTTACTTGCTATTGGGTCAAAAGCTCGCCCTTTTGGCGTGCGTTACTTACTATTGGGTCAAAAGCTCGAAATTTCAGCGTGCGTTACTTGCTATTGGGTCAAAAGCTCGCCATTTTAGCATGCGTTACTTGCTATTGGGTCAAAAGCTCGCCATTAAGCGTGCGTTACTTACTATTGGGTCAAAAGTTCGCTATTTTAGCTTGCGTTACTTGCTGTTGGGTCAGACAAAAATAAAAATAAATTCAAATGAATGAAAATTCAAATTGAAAGGAGTAACTCCGCTCGCCATTACTCCTTCCAAATGAAAGGAGTAATGACGAGCGGAGTCGTCGGCACAGGAGTGGATAGGTGATTAAGTAATAGAGAGAAGGTCATTAAAATGAAAAGTAGAAAGAAAGTTTGGAGTAAGACAGAACCCTGAGGAACACCACCATTTATAGATTTAAAGGATGAACGGTGGCTGATTACAATGTTGCTATAGAAAGACCGGAAAGAAAACTAAAGAGAAGCACAGAGAGAACAGAATAAATACCGAAGGATGGAAGTTTATAAATCAAAGCTTTGTGCCAGACTCTGTCGAAGGCTTTCTCTCTCTCTCTCTCTCTCTCTCTCTCTCTCTCTCTCTCTCTCTCTCTCTCTCTCTCTCTCTCTCTCTCTCTCTCTCTCTCTCTCTCTACTGAGAGATTTCCAAATTTTCCTACTAAGATAGATTTAAAAACTTTACAAAGGTCGGAGGTTAATGCGATTGGAAAATAGTTTGAGAGTTTAGAGGGGGTCCCCCTTTTTTTCGGCAAATGCTTAATTAAAAGAGCATGTTTCCAGCAAGAATTAATGGTCGTAATAGAAAGACAAGAAGTGAAAGTTTACCAAGGTTCGGTGCAAGCTCGGATGCAAAAGTTTTGAGAACCACAGGAGGAATAATATCAGGACCGTACGCCTTCTTAGTGAGTGTTAAGCTCAGATAGAGCGGATATAATGTCTTTAGAATCGAAGAAATTACAATATTAGTCATAGATGAGTGGAGAAGGAGGAGAAGGAGGAGGAGGAGGAGGAGGAGGAGGAATAGCACTGAAATCATCTAAAAGTGGAATTAGAGGCAAAGGATTGATCAAAGAGTTCAGCTTTACCAGAAGGCATAACGGCAATTGTACCGCCGAAAAGACAGTAGAGGAGGGAAAGGGAAAGAGGTAAA
>JABUQX010145174.1:20000-32500 GCA_015478945.1 Trachelipus rathkii | reverse complement strand
TTTTTAACAAAAGTTTCAAATTGGGCTATAAAGGAAATTTCATTTCAATGACCGGAAGAGATTTTTTTTTTTGATTTTTTACAACCTAAAGGAAAAAAAGCATCTTTCCAGTTAAGGTAATTAAATTATATATAAATTTAATCAAAATATCAAGTCTCTCCAACCAAAATATATTAATGTAGTGATTGGAAATAGTAACAATATTAAATAACCTTTTACCATTAAATAAATCGTGAAAAAGATAATAATAACACTATTTAATAATCCCTTGCAGAAATTGCTCAAAACACTATGTGGGGGAGACTGTGAATATGATTTTGAGAGTGGGGAGTGCTAGTAATGCTCTCCATCAACGTAGAAATAAAAATAATCATAAAATTCTAATTGCAGATGCTAAGCTGATAAATAGGAAGGGGAATCTATTGTCAAGAAAATTAAGAGAAACTTTACACGTGTTGAGACTTTTAACAAAAACAAATCAACTTAAGTTTCTCTATATGCCCATCCATCATAGGAATTATATTCTTAGATTTTGAAAATTGTTCCACTGCTTTAGAGAAACTTTTCAGCCAGGATGTTTATGTTGGTCTTATCTGTCTGTATTTAAGTATGTTATATATGGGTATGCAGGTATATATATATATATATATATATATATATATATATATATATATATATATATATATATATATATATATATATATATATATATATATATATATATATATATATATATATATATATATATATATTGGGACAGGTACTTATGCACACTGTGTTATAAAAAGATATATATAGCCTATATATTATATAAGTTATTATATTATATTATAGAGCAGTTATATATATATATATATACATATTAGTTGGTGAGAAGATATATATTATATTATATATATATATATTATATATATATAGCCTCTATATATATATGTTATATAGGTGAGTTGTTATTATTATTATTATTATTATTATATACATATATATATATATATATATATTATATATTACATATAATAAGTATATATATATATATATATATATATATATATATATTATTATTATATTATTATTATATATATATATATATATTACATATATATATATATACATATATTGGGCTGGCTAAGGTTGCTATACATACATACATGAAGATATATAATATTATGGCTAATATACATACATAGCATATATACATATATATATATTATTGTTGGTTATTATATATATATATATATATATATATATATATAGTTGGTATATATATATATATATATTATGTTGTTGCTAAGCAGTACAGAAGTTACTCTATGCAACTGTGCTCTAAGTGCAGCATGCTCTTGTGTGTGTGTATAACTCTTTGCTTATGTTTATATATATATATATAAAAGTTGAGTAAAAGGTTACATATATATATATGATATCATATAGATTATATATATATATATATATATATATATATATATTATTATTATTATATATATATTATACATATATATATATATATCAGCGGCCTGTCACACCCTATAGGTGGCTGCATCCACCCTACCACATTACAGGAAAGAGCAGTTGAGCATATATATGCATATATATATATAGTATAGGAGAAGAAATTAGGAGCTCAATATATATATATATATATATATATATATATATATATATCAGAAAGATATATATATATATATATATATATATATATAAAAAGGTTATAATTGGTTTAAAACTACAACTTTTGGTTTAAAACTACAACTCATATCTCAAAAACTACAATAGATACAGGGAAAAGGAATACATTGTTGGAATCCTGGTAACATTTTAGTGCGGAAAATGTAAAAAAAAAAAAAAAATAAAAAAAAATCATATCTCAAAAACTACAATAGCTACAGCGAAAAGAAATACATTTTTGGAATCCTGTAAAATTTAGTTAGGAAAATGTAAAAAATAAATAAATAAATAAATAAATAAATAAAATAAATATTGGCTATTTTTTTTTAGGAGCAGGGGACATAGTATATATATATATTATTTGTAAAGGTATTACACGGCAATGTAGGGGGCTCGAGCCGACGGGGAACACAGGGGGGACGTTTTCCATACCCCGTAGGGGAGGGGCGGAGGAACCCCCGCGATACCCAAATACCAAAGAGCGGTTCCGGAGACCCTCCCCGGAGGGGGGAATTAGTCCTACCCCGTAGTTCCCCGGAAGGCCGAGACCCCGACTCCTGCCATCGGTGCGGTATACCCTTGGGGTATTCTTTAGTTTAAAAAAAAAAAGCAAAATTTAATAGAAAGTCTATTTATTTTAACGAGTAACCAATAAAAGGTCTCTAAATAGGCTCTCTAATCATATTACTATAATTATTAACAATAATTTATTTTATTTTATTTTTTTTACATTTTCCTATCTAAAATTTTACCAGGATTCCAAAAATGTATTCCCCGCTGTAGCTTTTGTAGTTTTTGATATAATTTTTTTTTTTTTATTTTTTTTTACATTTTCCGCACTAAAATGTTACCAGGATTCCAACAATGTATTCCTTTTCCCTGTATCTATTGTAGTTTTCGAGATATGAGTTGTAGTTTTAAACCAATTATCACCTATATATATATATATATATATATATATATATATATATATATATATATATATATATATATATATATATATATATATATATATATATATATATATATATATATATATATATATATATATATTTCTAAAAGTTAATTTAAAAAAAAGTTTTAAAAAATTTATCTTTTAAAAATAAGCCAAAGTTCATTTTGCACGATAAATTATAATAATATAGGCATATAATAATAATAATAATAATAATAATAATAATAATAATAATAATAATAATAATAATAATAATAATAATAATGATAATACACACACACACACACACATATAATAATAATAATAATAATAATAATAATAATATAAATAAGTATTATATGCTTCAATTTTTATCTTCATTTCACTTAACCACTGTTTAATAAAAAAAAAATTAATAAAATTATTTTAAATGCTATTATTATTATAATTTTTTTTTACGATTATTCATTTAATTATAAATGCAAGAGTTTTAAACAAAACGTTACAAAAGCCTACGCACTAACGCTTCAAACGTAAAACTGATTGAATTGCAACCTATGCACATTGTATCGCTTTCCTGGGACGATCAATTTTGACATGTTGAGCGCTAATTTTATAATTGCTTCGTACGTGCAAATTTGAATTTCAGTTATTAAGGGCAGGGTCCAATGTTAAGAAAAACAAGCGGTTGTTCTTCATATACAACCACCTGTTGTAGGTATAAAACGTTGACGCGGTATATTTTCACACACATTCTTCTCGTTCAAAATTTAATTGACATGTGTTGTAAAGTCTGCAACAATCATATTGATTTGACATTTGAATAACAGCTATTCAATGACGGCTTTTTATTTCATTCAATAATAAATCATTGGGATGTTATTATAATAAGATGTAATTTAATTTCTTTAATATTTAATCCTATTAAAAAATTAAAGAATAAAAAATAATAAATAGTTGCACCCTAGCTGCTAGTTGTATAAAATGGTGGTTGCGCAAACCTGCAACCAGGCCACGAGCCGCCCCTGATAGAGTAGCAGCAGTATACAGCAAAGAAGTATGAGCAGTTATATATAGTAGCATATATGTGTGTATATATATATATATATATATATATATATATATATATATATATATATATATTATATATATATATATATATATATAAGGGTAGAAAGTAAGTAGATAGAAAAAGTGCTTTCGGAAAAGTGAAGAGGCAGGAACCAATCAGGAAAGATTTATCCAAACCAAATAACATCGGCATGAGATCCCCACTCGCCCGTCTTATCTCAAATGGCTTAACGTCTTTATAATCCAATTAAATCGGTATCTAGGCACTACATCTCTCTCTCTCTCTCTATCTCTCTCTCTCTCTCTCTCTCTCTCTCTCTCTCTCTCTCTCTCTCTCTCTCTCTCTCTCTCTCTTCTCTCTCTCTCTCTCGGTTTGTGTACGAAAGCTCCGCGCGGAACCCAAATATAAAAACAAGAGTTAAAAACAAATTACTCACTAAAGAAAAATAAAGATTGGCCAAATAGGTATAAAATCCTGAAACCAGACGCACGTAGACACACAAACTATATATATATATATATTATATATATATATATATTATATATATATATATATATATATATATATATATATATATATATATATATATATATATATATATATATATATATATATATATATATTAGTAGTTATTAAGAAATAAAGATCAATTCTATATACGATTTTTATTTATTTATTTTTAATTTCCGCAAATAGTTAAAAAATATTGTATGTAATTAAAAAAATTACATTCCCATAAATAAGAAATGTGAAATCTGCCAGAGATGTACAGCATTAATTAAGCAATTGAAATTTTGCGATTGCTTTCCTCTCAGTTTAACTATTTTTCTAAGCTTAGTTCTAAATTGATCAATTGCTGGATCAATTTCTATTTGTAGAAACGTAATCATCTTTTCAGGTCAACATTAACGACAACAAGAACATCGCTAAGGTCAAGTTTCTCATATGATAAAATCAAATTATATTATTAAGGCTATTTTGGTGCTAAATCTCGTATAAGATTGGGACATGCTCCTGAATAAGTAAGTCATGTTAGTTTTTGTAGTATGTGCTCTTGCTTCATTTTGCTATTACAAAAAAAAAAATAAACTTTTTAAGTTGCTAACGGTTTCTTTCTCGGTATCATTCTGGTCCAAAAGTATTTAGATAAAACACACAATTAAGCTTTGGTTGTAGGTTCAACAAAATAAATTGACGTTTTCCAAAGTTTAGAAACATCAACAGAAACCATTTCAGCTCCAATGGAATACGAAATTGAGACATAGAAATAAACTCTGTTGTAATGTGAGTTTGAAAACTGTTCAATCGTGAATATCTTCTCATCGCTTTATTAGCGTGAAGTACTAAGTTTCAACAATCTCTTTGCACGTACACCTCATTTAGTTTTGTCATTATCGTAATTTTTAGAGGTAAATTTTTTTAGAATAGGGTTTTAGGTAATCTTGATTAATGATACGTTTCTCCCCCCCCCCTTCACCCTAGTTTTAGAAATTCTACATTTTGAAACTTGCGCAGGTGTTTCAAGGATCCCAGACAACCTTATGTTCTATGTTAAGTGTTCTCAATTCAACTTTAGGAATGTTCTCTTCAGTTTGAGCACTTTTTAGACGGTCATTACCAGCTTTTCACTCAACTCTGTCAGTCCCGTTAATTTACCTTCACTAAGATATCTAAACCACCAGGTCAATATCAGGTCAGGTCAATGTTGGGAAATTCTTTTTTAATCTTTTGATTCAACACAATACTAATCAATCTTATATATACTATTATTCAATAATTCTGTGTCTATTGAAGTAAACAAATATATAGTTTAGGATACCTAAAATAAACCTGATGCTAAAAATCAATCATTAGGCACATAGCCTTGATATATAGCTGGTTGCTGGTTGCTATTGGTTACAGCAGCGGTTAATATATATACATATAGGTTACAGCGTACATACAGTTGGCTGTTGCATATTGCTGGTTGTTGCTATGAAAGAAGAAGATATATATATACATATATATTACATATATATATATTTTTATATGTTAAGAAGAGTATATATATATCTATATTTATATATCTCGGAGACGTTATTACATGCAATTTTATATATAAACAGCATATATCGCTACAAATTTATATATATTTATGATTATATATATATATATATTATATATATATATTGCTGTTATTGGCTATTGTTATTAATTGTTATTATTATATTGTTATATATATATTATATATATATAGATATTATTATATTTGTGTGTAAAATATGTGTGTGTGTGTGTGTGTGTGTGT
The DNA here is from genome assembly GCA_015478945.1 of Trachelipus rathkii. Classification (NCBI taxonomy): domain Eukaryota; kingdom Metazoa; phylum Arthropoda; class Malacostraca; order Isopoda; family Trachelipodidae; genus Trachelipus; species Trachelipus rathkii. The sequence goes on along the minus strand of JABUQX010145174.1, from coordinate 26,542 downwards.
GTGTGTGTGTGTGTGTGTGTGTGTGTGTGTGTGTGTAGGTGTGTGTGTGTGTAGATGTGTGTGTGTGTGTGTAGGTGTGTGTATGTGATGCCCGGATCTCTGTCCGCCTTTAAAAAGGTCTCCGGTGGGAGACATATTTTCAAAAATAAAAATATAATATTATTAAAGTAATAATGAGACATTTATTTATAATAACTAATTCACATAATGAATTTTAAAAATTAAAACATTTTTATTTTAGTAATGATAAACAAATATAACATTTTCTTAGTTTTAATAATACACATTTATACGACTATATGATATCATTTACTGCTAAAATAGATTTTATATGCGATAACTAATTAAAAATCCTTTTGGAGGTTAAAATGACCATTTATATATCTTTCCGAAAACTTTGATAATGTATTGATAAACTTGAAATTAAAATTGTATTACAAAACTAGTATGACAACTTGGTACCAAAACTTACAATCATACAAAAGAAATTAAAAGTATTTGAGGTTTCCTTTAAATATTTTGTTATTTATTAAAATATAATATTAGTAGTATTGCTCTAAGACTAAAAGGCTTTCAGAAACCAACAATTGAAACTTTTATATATATATATATATATATATATATATATATAAGGTGTTGGAGGATCCATTTATATATATAAGAATATTACAGAAAAAAATATATTAAAATATATATATATATATATATATATATATATATATATATATATATATATATATATATATATATATATATGTTGTTAGCAATTAGCTAGTATATTAAAATCAAATAGTTGTATGTTATGATGTGTAGAAGAGAGATGATTCCTTTTCTTGTAGCTTATGTACTATTTTATTTTTAACCTACATTGATATAAATTGTTGGATTGATCTTTTCTGAAAGGTATCTATCTCCTTTATGGAACGTTATACTGTGACATAGGTGACAATTAATCTGATATATTCAATATCTTATAATAAGGAAAGTAGCCGATTGTCTATGGAAATCGTTTCCCCTGTTTTGAAATGATTTTCGGTACTATTTTTTTCTATGATTAATGTTTCATACCTTTCTTCAGTTAGTTCAAACAGTGTAGGCAGAATGGGTCGTTCTCTAATAGAGGTAGAGGTTGATGGTATGAATGAACATGGATCATCATCTACAGCTTCTGCTTTAACATGTTTTCTTTTTTTATGCTATTTCTATTCTTGTAATGTAGATGTTTTTTTATCTTAAAAAAAAAGTTTTATTTCATGTTGATCAAGTAATGGTTTTGTACAACAATATTTTAAAGTTTTCTTAAAGTTTACTCTTCATAGGCATATACTCCCATAACAGAGTGATCATACGTACAGATTTGAAAGGGGCAGTACTGTTTATTTTCATATTTGCCAGCTGTCCTGTTATTTTAATAAAGTCAATTTTGTCCAGTTTTCAAGTGTTAACTGCTAATAAAAAATAAAAATTAGTCTTAGATTCAGGAAATATTAAAAAAACTAAGATTTTTTAGGTACGAGAATTTCTATGAAATCAGCTCAGAGTGTGTCAACAATTGCAAGTTCAGTTTAGGAAACACTGAAATGTTTAAGTATGTGTCGCTAAAGAAGACACCTGAATAGAAAAAAATGCAAAACATTCTGAATGAGGAACTCTTTTCAGGCACAGAAACAGAAGAAATTTGCATATTTGATCAGTGGACTCTCTTAACATCTATAATGGTAAGGCAGTTGGATATATATAGAATACAGAAAACATTCCTGCTTAGTAGATGAATACTGATTTTTTTTCTCAAATGAGCATAAAACGCGAAGATTTTCAAGATTTTTGCAATATTGTAGAGTTTATTTTTTGTCATCATCTCTCTCTCTCTCTCTCTCTCTCTCTCTCTCTCTCTCTCTCTCTCTCTCTCTCTCTCTCGGAGTAGAGCACCTATTGAAGGAATATTTCCTGTTATGAAGAGTATGTGGTCAAACAAAGGAGAAATTCAGGCCAAGTGTTGACACTAAGAGTACCATGTTAGTTGTAAGACAAAATTGTATCTTTGACAGTGAGAAGTTTAATGATGAAGTGTTGATAGCCCGAAATTTACTGTGTAAAAAAATTCCAGTACTTCATAACTTCATCGGAGAAATATTCATGGTACTTTGGTGGTGAAATTCCTACAATAGCTCCCCCATCTCTACATCTACATAAATTATTTGTATTTTTGTTCTGTCACTGAAGAATAGTGGTAAGTTCAATATGTTCAAGCAATGAAATTTTATTGTCGTCTTACTTTATTCACGAATATAGAATATTACATAACCCCTTTTCCATTTTCGCCATCACAATGTCTCTTTATTATATTGTCTCAAGGAAATAAGGTGAATCTACCCCAAAATTATACAAAAGATTAAGATTTACCAGGATTCACCATCTTTAATTTTCAAATAATTCCATTCTAGAGAAGCAATAATTATTATTTAAGTTAATTAATTATTAAACATAATTTGAGTGGTTACTGAATTTTTTCATTATATATATATATATATATATATATATATATATCGCAATAACGCTGAGCAGCAAGCAGTTAAGTTATATATATATATATATAGCAAGAAGATATATGAGTAGTGGGAGGTATAACATATATATATATATATATATATTGGTTGTACATACAAGTTGGCTGGTGCTAGCTGGTGCTGCGCTGGTTGTTATTGGCATATACTATTGTTGGTTATATACAGCAGTCATATGGTATACTGCTGGTTGCTATATTGTTGCTGGCTAAGTTGCTGTTGGCTGCTGGCTGGCTGCTGGCTGGCTGGCTGGCTAAGAATAGCTATGAAGAAGAGCTAGCTGAAGAGCAGCTAGCATACTGGCTGGCTGCTGGCTGGCAGCAGATCGCCACATATTGCTGGCTGGCTGCTGCTGGCTACTAAGCTATGAGAGATATATATATATATATATATATATATATATATATATATATATATATATATATATATATATCATGTCTTCCCACAGCTTCTCGAAGATTGGGGGTGGGATGTGTAAACATACCCCTCAAACAGAATAGTTAAACAGAAGAAAATACCCTAAGTCGAAAAGAAAGCCCTCATACCCTTAAGTGCTAGTTGGTTCCAGCCAAAATCCACCCTAAAGCTTCACAACCAGCGACAGACCACCACAGTGGTATCTCGTCAATGTCAAAGTTCATCCTTTGAGTCAGGTCCACAACTACGCCATTCACTCCTATTATTCACCATCACTCTCATTTGAAGTTAACTCACATTTCTTTCCATTAAACACTCTCTTACTGACTTAATTCAATTTTCTTCGCTTTATCAACTGCTCGCTTCCCATCACACTCACCACTAAATAACGCTAAACCAATCGACTACCATCCATCCATTCCAAATAACCAAACCACCTCAAAAACAAAAGAGCGACCGGTTACTGTTAACTCAGCGACGCGGAGTCCAGTTTCGAATCCTGCTGATGGAGAGTAAAATCTCCTTTGACTCATTCAGTTCAAATTTATTCTTTCATTTATTCCTTTCGTCTCAACACAAAATTCCTTAATATGTTCATTTCTCATTTTATAAATTCTTCCTACACCTTATACGCCACGAAGATTATTCCTCTGGACAGACTGTATCTTAGAACTATACTCTTATTCCATACCATAGTCTCACTACTATACATTAACGCCAGTAACAACGTACCCTCATGCAGAACCTAACGTACTCAAGACTTAGTCCCCTTGCTTTACCAAAGATATAATTACACCAGTCACTTCTCTACCACTTGCAAGTTCCTACTATACTTTGCACTACCTGTTCTCTTTTCATTCATCATTTAGACTAAGAATTTACACTCCGATACTTGTTCCTGTTTCCTACCATTCAATATGAATTTAAAGTAAAGACTTCCCTCACTTACCACTATCACTTTCCTCTTTTAAACAGTTTCTTTCAATATATATATATTTTTTTTTTTTTTTTTTTTAAAGAAAGTTCACACCTCACGTTCTGCGTGAGAGTCTGGACTATGAAAGATAAACTCTTGTGTGTGTAATTTCTACCAGATCTAACTTGCACATCTGAACTTATCTGCTATAAGAACCCTGTCTGTCGCTATATATATATATATATAGAGAGTATAGATATATATATTATATATATAGAGATATATATATATATATAGCAGAAAAATATATATATATATATAGTTAGAAAGAGAGAAGCCATATCCGGCACATGGCTCTATCTTTGAAACCCTTCTTAGTAAAAAAATAAAAATTCCTCATTTTTCGGCCAGAATTTTGAAATTTTGAATTCCGGCCTCTGGCCCAAACACTTCCTCTATCTGCAGTCATTTAATATAGATATATATATATGATATATAAAGAGTATATATATATGAGAATATATATATATATATAGTATATAGTATGAAAGCTATATATATATACATGTATAAATATGCATAGATAATAGATGATATATATAATATAATAGATCATTAACTAATAAAATCAAAGAAAGTTTATCCTAAGATACTCAAACAATAACAGTTTCAACTAGTACTAATACAATACACACAATACTATTCTTCACACATACACACACACAAGGTTATTATTAATATATATATATATTAGTTTCTCAAAACAAGAGAATAACAATAAAACAGTAAGTAAAATTTTTTTCTCCAGCCTGGGTAACAAGCCGCCAGAGTGTGGAAAATTATTCACAACAAAGCAGAGATTCTCTTCCTGCGTTGGCGCTGCATCAAAATTGCAAATTGAAAACGAGTCCAACCTTTTCACGCTCTTAAGTCTCCATGGGACTAAATTTTGGATGGGATTACGCAATTTGGGATGGGATAAAATTCAATAGCGAAAAAGGAAAAATTAATAAAAACAAATGAAAATTGAATCTGAATCCATTAATTATTCCAGAGTACCATATATATATATATATATATATATATATATATATATATATATATATATATATATATATTGGTTATTATTATATACATGTTATATATATATATGTTATATATTATATATATATATATATATTTATCGGTATATATATATATAAATATATACCGGCATATATATATAAATATATACCGGTATTATATATATATATATATATATATATATATATTATTATTTATATATATATATATTATATTGGTATATATATATATATATTATATATATATATATATATATATATATATTATTATGTATAAAGATCGATATATATATATATATATTATTATTATTATATTATATATATTGTTATTATAAGTTATTATTATATATATATTAAGAAAGATATTATATATATTATTATATATATATTATTATATATATTATTGAAATCACATACATATTAGTATATATATATAAATATTATATTATATATATTATTATTATTATATATATATTATTATTATTATTATTATATTATATTATTGTTATGTTATTATATATATATATATATATACATATATACCGTATATATTACATATATATATTATATATATATTAAGTTAAGAAGAAGAGTTATATATATATATTATATTATATATACATATATATATATATTATTATTATACATATTATTACAATGGTATATATATATATATATATATATATATATATACATATATATATATATTATTATATATATAGCATATATTATATATATATTATATTATTATTATGTTATATATATATTATTATATATATATATATATATATACCGTATACATATTATATATATATATATATATATATATATATATATATATATATATATATATATAATATGTAAACTCTCTTGACAATCTACAGTTCTCAAGAGTAATCAAATTAACAAGACAGTCTAAAGTAACTTTCCAAATTTATCCAAGTGAAGAGTTTGATGAAAACAATTTCCACATTCTTTACAGTAACTACTCTAACGTCTTATGAGGGGGGTGGAGGTTAAAAAAGATAGGACGGAGTACTTTGAAGAAACAAGAAGGAGAATATATGAACCCTCAATGGGATTACAGAATAGAAGAAGCTTCCAAACTCTGGCTCTCCTTAAGCCAAGAAGCAAAAAAAAAAGAAGCAACGTATTAGATCCACGATTAAGGGGGAAACCTCATCCCATCACACTGGAAAATCCTCCAATTCCCAACGGAAGGAAAAAAGATAAGGGTAAATTAGCACCTTCGAGTGGGAAGGCAAACTACAAGAAAATTCGGAGTTTTTACATTTTGGCTATAATACCGGGGATTCCAGGGAAACGTAATTGACTGGAATATTTTTTTAATTTATCTATCTGACTGCCTCACTCGTTTTCTAGGTGTTTGTGTGTAGGAGTGAGAGTGTGTAGGAGTGTGTGTGTAGGAGCGAATGTGTGTGTAGGAGCGAATGTGTGTGTGTAGGAGTGTGTGTGTGTGGGAGTGAGTGTGTGTGTAAGAGTGAGTGAATGTGTGTGTATAGGAGTGTGTGTAGGAGTGTGTGTGTAGGAGTGAGTGTGAAT
>JABUQX010145174.1:0-12500 GCA_015478945.1 Trachelipus rathkii | reverse complement strand
AGCTGAAGAATTACTAGAATATAGTACCTCTGGTAGTCCTGTTTTGCGGAGCAGAAATATTACTGGACGGAATCGGAGACAGTATAAAATTTTTTAATATGAAATGAAAGTTTCTGGAACCAGGATATATATATATATATATATATATATATATATATAAGCAGCAGCAGGGTTGGAGAAAGAAAGGCACCTCTAGAATATATATATATATATATATATATATATATATATATATATATATATATATATATATATATATATATATATATATATATATATATAATTCAACACACAAAGAATTTATTATCACTATATAGAACAACGAAATCAAACAAAATACACAAGGAAACAGCTGAGTGTAACTAAAACTAATTTTTTTTTTTTTTTTCACAGAAACGATTTAAAAATAAAATAAAAATATATATAAACAAAAATCATATGAATGAAAAACAATAATAATAATAATAATAATAATAATAATAATAATAATAATAATAATAATAATAATAATAATAATAATAATAATACACACACACACACACAATAATAATAATAATAATAATAATAATAATAATAATAATACACACACACACAACTAGATGCCCTGGAAAATTACAAGCTATTACTCGTATATAATTTCTAAATCAGACTATTTAACTTCATAATATATATATATATATATATATATATATATATATATATATATATATATATATATATATATATATATATATATATATATATATATATATATATATATATATATATATATATATATTGAATATATATATATATATATATATATATATATATATATATATATATATATATATATATATATATAGCATATATATATATATATATATATATATATATATATATATATATATATGCTGGCTAAGTTGGTTATTATACATAGTTACATATATATATATATATATATATATATATATATATATTTCCCTGCCCAACCCTTAATATCCGAAACATAATGCATAGCTGAGACACATTTCATGTATGTGCGCGCGCGCGCACACACACACACGTTACTGAGACAATCAACACACTAATAAGTGATTTATTGATATCAAACATATGTTTCACATATACCATATTTTATGTAGCTTATCTAATATATATATATATATATATATATATATATATATATATATATATATATATATATAATATATATAATATTATATATATATATATATATATATATATAGTTATATATATAGTTATGTTATATATATATATATATATATATATATAGTTTATGTCAACCTGGAACCCTATCCAATAAATTGGTTCATTACCTACCGCAGTAGGGTCCTTGGTCAAAGAAATTATGTTACTTGTATTTTATAACCAAGTGGATTATAATGCAAAGATTATCTTGGCTTGTTTGCAAGCCCTGCTTCGGCTCAACGCGTTTGGAAAATTCTAGGCTCCGTGAAGTGGTTTCGCCTCCCAATGAGAGGGCCTCCTTATGCTAAAGGCATGAGAGAGAGAGAGAGAGAGAGAGAGAGAGAGAGAGAGAGAGAGAGAGAGAGAGAGAGAGAGAGAGAGAGATTTTGTATATGATGTAATCATGAAGCGTTTTAATATTTTTATACTTTAAATATAAGTTAGACTAATAATTATTTATTCCTATGCTGTAAACTGTAATTAAAGCCGTTTTCGTTTTGACAATATTCTTACGAATTCTTACGAAAAATAAGAACGTTCTCAAAAAAATCGTTCGTTTTGTCAAATTTTAAGAAAATTTTGAGAATATTCTCACCAAACGTAAGAATTTTGACAAATTCCGTAAGATTGCTATTTCGCTGTCTTACCGAAATATTCTATTCTTTCGAAAAATGTAAACAAAGGAAATGATGCCAGAAAGCACTAAGCAGTCATGAAATTTTTTTTCTTTTATTTTTTTTTTTTTTTACAATGGAATCAATTTATAATGACTAAGAGTAATGAGATTGTGTCAAATATTTGCGTGATATTCACAATTTTAATTATTCCTAAAATATTCATTAAAAAATGCAATGATAATGTTTTCGCTACGTGGTATAGGCCCGTTTTAATTTGTGACACCTGAAGATGCTTCCTTGAATAAAATGGCTTTAATTTTCAGCTTTGCCAATTTTTGATGAAAAGATGTTACAATGATGCACTTTTCATTTTTTTTTTTTAACAAATGCTTTAAAATATATTTTTTCATATATATATATTATTTTTTTTTTTAAATATATATATATATATATATATATATATATATATATATATATATATATATATATATATATATATATATATATATATATATATATAGAGAGAGAGAGAGAGAGAGAGAGAGAGAGAGAGAGATATCCTCCCCCGAAGACATCATTCCAAACACTGATTATGATTTTTGTAATGTTTGTAAACAAGTTTATAAGAATATGAATTCATTGCGGTCGTTTTGGCACGAAACCGTTCTTAAAATGTAATTTGTCTTATCGAGAGTAAGACAAGCTAAAACGAAAACGGCTTTAATATTACAAAAATATCCTTCTTACGGCAATTTTTTTGTGTCCGTTCAGGTAGCAAGATCGAGAATCGAACCTCGCGCCTCTTGCGAGAGTAAAATTACGATCTTTCAACGAGAAAAGACTAGCTTAATCTACTGAGCCACAGTGAACCATATATATATATATAGCATATATATGTTATATATGTTATTATATATGTTGAGCAGCGATATGTTGGCTATGGCTAAGGTTGTTGTTGTGCTAAAGAATATATATATATGATATATAGCAGCAGCGCTGGTATATTATATGTTAGTTATATATATATATATATATATATATATATATATATATATATTAAGGTGCTATATATATATTTATATATATATATAAGGTTGCATATATATGTCGGTATATATATATATATGTTGGCTATATTATGCATATATATATATATATATATATATATTATGCTATTATATATATATATATACATATATATTATATAATGGCATATTATAGTTGTTGTTACATATGTTATGCTGGCTACATGATATTGCTATATATTGCATATATAGCGATATACATGTTAGCTGATAGCAGCGAAGAAGGAAGAAGGCTGGCTGGCTGGCTGGTTATTGTTGGTTGTTAGCATGAGCATATATACACCGGTATGTTGCTGTTAAAGAGCAGTTATATTATTATTACATGGCTGGGCTGTTGGTTATATTAGCGAAGGCTGCCGCTGGCTGGTTATTGGCGTTATTACTACTACTACATACATACTATTACTGGCTGGTTGTTATTACATACATATTATTATGGCATATTGAAAGAGCGAAAGGAAGGCTATTACTATATATATATACCGTGGTATATATATATAGCAGTTATATATATATATGAGCAGTTGGTTACATATATATATATAAGGTTGGTTGGCGTTATATATATATATATATATATATATATATATATAAAGATAATATATATGGTATATATATATATATATATATATATATATATATATATATATATATATATATATATATATATATAGCTATTTATAAGTGGTTGACTCCAGGAACGAAAATTAATAAAAAATGTAACGTAATTTCAATGATTTGAGGTTAAATACATTAGTAAATGCTGGATTTTCAAATGCAATTTACCCGTACAAAAAGAAAAAGTAAAGAAATTGATATATATTTTTTGAGGCTTCACACGTGTAGGCTTATAAAAATGAGTAAGATTAAACAAATTTTTTCAGTTTAAATTTGACGAATATTCGCAAAGTTATAGAGACGCCATGATAATAGTAAATTGATATTTGATATTTTTATATATTTTATTTTTTGATCCGGGGTGGGGCCTTCGGCCCCCCCCTCTATATCTTCCCCCCCGTCCCCCGCAAGCGGGGTGCCCCGCTCGCTACGCTTCGCGGGTCCGGGTTGGAATTTTTTAAAATAAAAATACCCATAAATTATAATAATAACGAAAAATACAAGAACTTAGAAAAAAATCAAATCATATATTAAAGTTAATAATAATAATACACACACACACACATAATAATAATAATAATAATCTTTGCTAATTTCTTAAAATGTCATAATTACTAGAAATATTTTATAAAAATTTACCTAATAAATATTAAAATAAAGAAAATACTCGAAATTCGTTGTTTCTCTTATCGAGAATTTTCCCCCGATAAACGGAGTCAAACTCTTATAAATGTCCTATATATATATATATAGCAGAGTAGCAGCATATATATATATATATATATATATATATATGGCTGGTTGCTGGCTGTTATTATTACTGGTTGCTGCTGGAGTTGTTATATGGTTATATTATATTATACATATTATTATATTATTATTACATATATATACATATATTATTATATATATATTTATATATTATTATATTATTACATATTACAGCTAATAGCTATATATATATATATAGATACTGCTGAATGTTAGATTAAGAAAGAAAGAAGATATATATATATAACATATATTATTATATATATATATATTATATATTAAGATATATATATATTATTATTATATATATATATATTACATATTATATATTAATAATACATACATAATACATACATATACATATGCTGGCTTAGCTGGCTGGCTGCTGCTACATTGCTGTTGTTGTTAGGGCAGCAGCAGGTTGAAGAAGATATACATATATACTGATATACATTATAGCCATGCTACATACTGGCTGGCTGGCTATTGCTGATAATATTGCTATTATTACAGCTATTGTTGGCTGCTGGTTGCTGGCTGGCTGGCTGCTACAGCTAGCCATACAAGGAAGGAAGATGAAGAGCATATTGGCATATACATATATATATTACTACATATACATATACAGTTATTGATAGCTAGCTAGCATATATTACTGTTACTATTGGTTACATATATACATATTGGCATGTTATATTAGCTGCTGCTATTGGCTGCTGGCTAGCTGTACATGGCATACATACATGGTTGTGCTACTGCTTACAAGGCTGGCTGCTGGCTAAGCTGGCTATTGCTGGCTGGATGAGCATACATACTATGGTTATTGGCTGCTGGCATACACATGATACATATGCCATGCTGCTGGCTATTATTATATATACATGTTATTATTGATATATATATATATGTTAGTTACTACGAGGCTATACATATATATATTATTGGTTATTATATTATTACATATTATTTTGGGAGTTATATATATATATATATATACATATATATATATTGGCTACATTGAATTGTAACGCCTAAGTATATATTATTATTATATGAGCAAATAAGAGTTGGTTATTATTATTATATATATATTATTATTGGCTATATTATATATTATTATTATTATTATTGTTGTTGGTTATGATATATATATATATTATTATATATACATATATATATTGAAATCTCAATTCCTTGAACAAATTTAGTATCACTTTTATTCTTAAATGCTTAATAATAATAATAATAATAATAATAATAATAATAATAATAATAATAATAATAATAATAATAATAATAATAATAATAATAATAATAATAATAATAATAATAAAAATAATAATAATAATAATAATAATAATATAATAATAATAATAATAATATATAATAATAATAATAATTATAATAATAATAATAATAATAATAATAATAATAATAATATTAATTTACGGTCTTAAATATTATTATATATACTCAATGACATCGCTGAAAGACTTCAAATAGGAAAATATATTCAAATGCAAAAAAAATAATACATTTTACACGTCTAATACCAGCAATATTACATTTAATATTTCATTAAAGTTAATTAAATACCGCACTCAATTATTTATTTAATGTTTCCTTATTAATAAATTAATTACAATTAATTAATTTAATTTAAAATAATAATTAATAAATAACGAAAAAAAAAAAATTTTAATTCAAATTTTTAAGAGTTTAGGAAGTTTGTTTTATGCAAGCTTTATAAAGGGCTTGTTGGAAGCGAGGAAGATGCTTTAAAAAGACGAGTGGTATTTGGAATGGTAATCTTTCCAAAATGAATCAACGAGCGAGATGTAAAATTATAAAACAAGAAAAAAGAAAATATATTCTAGAAAAAAGGCAGGGTGCGAAATCAAAACCGAAGCCACTGAGCCATGAACGAGATGCCATAGTTAGGGTCAGTCGCGGTCCCGCGAAGCTCTATGGTGGATTTTCTGACTGCGACGAGTTTTCACTAAAATGTATAAATGTAAGGCTCGGCTTTATTTTCGACTTGCGTCATATTTTTCTGCCACTTCCCTGTTTCCGGAGCATGTTACGCACCTTACCCCAGTCTTTGGGAAGGAAGGTGGGCAATGATGATGGTGGTGATGATATATATATATATATATATATATGTCCGCCGAAGACCTGGCCAAATATATATATAGCAGCATATATATATATATATATATATATATATATATATATGTTATATAGTTATATGTTGGCGTATATATATATATATATATATGCTCCGCCACCTGGCCAAAAAAAGTCTGAGATACTCTGAACTAAGAAATACGAACATCTAAAGTATAGAAGAAAATATTTCTGAACTTTTCCTCATAACAAAAACAATCACAAAGGAAAAAGAAAATATCAATAAAAACAAGGAAAATAATAATAATAATAATAATAATAATAATAATAATAATAATAATAATAATAATAATAATAATAATAATAATAATAATAATATTATTATTATTATTATTATAATATTAGATAATATTATTATTATTATTATTATTATTATTATTATTATTATTATTATTATTATTATTATTATTATTATTATTATTAGATAAGCAAATAACGGCAAAACGCTCTTTGAATATTAATAAATTGCCAAGGCTAAGCAATAATATACCAATAATAGCTTCTCTTATGGGAAGAATAACAAGAAAAGTTCTTGTAATATTAATATGACACGAATCAACAAAGAATATATATATATAATATATATATATGTTGGCTATTATATATATATTATTACTAAGGTTGGTTATTATAGTACATATAGCTGGCTGCTGCTGGTATTATACTGGGGCCTATAGCGCTAGCTAGCAAGATATTACTATGCTATAAAGATATAGTTGGTTATTGGTTATTACATATATATATATATATATATATGTTGGTTGAAAAGTTACATGGCTATATATATATATATATATATATATGTATATAAAAATATATATGAAATATAAAATCAAAATAATAATAATAATAATAATAATAATAATAATAATAATAATAATAATAATAATAATAATAATAATAATAATAATAATAATAATAATAATAATAATAATAATAATAATAATAATAATATAATAATAATAATAATAATAATAATAATAATAATAATAATAATAATAATAATAATAATAAAAATAATAATAATAATAATAATAATATCTTTTAATATGGGATCCAAATTAAATCTTTTCAGCTCAAACTTCAAAAAAAAAAAAAAAAAAAAAATGAACGAATACGAAAATGAGGGGTCTGGATGCCTCGATGCCTGGCATCCAGGAATCCTCCTGGATGCCATCACAAGCGCAATCACCATTATCGTGAAAATCACTGAAAAAGCTTAGTAAGGGGAGAAGAAACACCATTGTAGAAGGAACAAAAATGAAGATATAAGAAGATACCCATAACTATGGGGTTTTTGGGGGTGAAGGGGGATGGGGGAGGAGTTGATATGGCTTTGTTATTTCCATTATTTCAATTTTGGGTGAATAGTTTTCCGAAAAAATAATAAAAATTCTATAAAAGCTTCGCCAAAAATCTTTGAAAAGAAACCCCCAGATCATTAACGGGGGTGGGAATGGGGAAGGAGGGAGAATGGAAGCCACAGAAGGAGGGGGGGACCCTGAAGAGGGAGGTCGAAAACTCAACCTGAATACCAATAGAAATGCTGGATTTATGAAATGCCTAAGCAATATTCACTGTGAAATTCAAGCTCTCTCCTAAGAGATTATTAAATTCTTCAACCAAGTTGTCTTTACCTTTTCTCCAACGAAGAGAATTTCAACACGCTGCCGATCCACCGACCTGCAAAACGCACCTCAAAATTTTCCCACAAGAGGGAAAGAAAAACTTTTATTATTATTATTATTATTATTATTATTATTATTATTATTATTATTATTATTATTATTATTATTATTATTATTATTATTATTATTATTATTATTCATATAACATATTATTATTATTATTATTACAGCAGAACTGGATATATATATATATATATATATATATATATATATAAGAAGAAGAGCAAAGCGAGTATATATAAGGTTGTTGTTATTATAGCAGCAAAGAGTATTGTTGATTATATATATATATATATATATATATATATATATATATATATATATATATATATATATATATATATATATATATATAGCTATTCAGTAGGATCTTTCACCGAAAAGGTATATTGATTAAAATTTTGTATTTTCCCACTTTAAAAGTTTTTTTTTTTAACCAATAATCATAAAGATAAAGCTGCCAGTCGCTTCAAACGGTTGTAATACGAAGAAGCTTATTAAAGAAATATTAAAGTTTAAATCTATGTAAACTAACGTAACTCAACATAACCTTACCTAACGTATCATAACCTCACTTAATGTAATTTATTTTTATATTTATATTTTATTTCACTTTGCATTGCATAAAAAAAACACGCATCTAACACCAAGAGCGCTTTGTACATTTTTGTTCGATAAAGAACAAAGAAAAAATTAAAAATAACCAAATTTTTATCTCTTTTTTTTCACGAAATATTTAGAAAAAAAAAGATTCTACTGAATGTCTTATATATATATATATATATATATATATATATATATATATATATATATAAAAATATATATATATATATATATATATTTATATTATAGATATATAGTTATATAATATTATATAGTATATATATATATATATATATTTGCAATATGATATATATATATATATATATATATATATATATATATATAAGCTACAGTAAAGGTGGCCGGCGTCAGAGTCTAGTAATTTTAAAATGATGAAGTAACAGTTGGGGCTGGATAATAAAAAGTGGCGAAACTAGAATTAATATATCAATTTATTACATTTAATAAATTAATTAACAATCAATAATTTATTAATTTTATTAATAAATAAATAAAAACACTTTCGTAATACATCTGGCAACGATTACCTTAGTTAACTTACTCACATCATTTATTACATGCTTATGTTTATAGAAATTATGATTAGCAAGTTCGAATGTATAATGTTGAGGTTTAATTTTTAAATTTCAATTTCTCTTTTTTTATATTTTTTTTTCATTACTTGCAAATATTTTTTGACTGCTAAAAATACACAAATAGTAACAATTCTTAAAAATTTCTATTTTCCACCGCCTATATATATATATATACATATATATATATATATATATATATATATATATATATATATATATATATATATATATATATATATATATATATATCGTTACTATATATATATAGTAGCAGCATATATATATATAAATTTATATATATATATATATATATAACCCCATATATATATATATATATATATATATAAAAAAGTCAAACGTTTAAAAGTAAAATAACAAATCAATACTGTCGAAGAATTGATAGATAATATAAATGGTAGAGTAGTTCTCATTATATTGATTTGTGATTGGCAGCCCTGCTTTCGGGGAAAATGCGCGCCAATTCTCTCTCTCTCTCTCTCTCTCTCTCTCTCTCTCTCTCTCTCTCTCTCTCTCTCTCTCTCTCTCTCTCTCTCTCTCTCTCTCATTTTTTTTTTTGAAGGTTCCCCTCGACAAGAAAAATTGTAGACACGCGAATCATCGACACAAAATGATAGACAAATTTACCTTCACCTGGTCAATTCGCAAACATAAAAATTGAAGGGTCAAATCGCCGAAAAAAATAATTAAATACATAGTTCATATAATAGACAAAATTTTGAACAATTTTAAGCACACATTGATTAGCAATCCCTCCAGCACTCTCTCTCTCTCTCTCTATATATATATATATATATATATATATATATATATATATATATATATATATATATATATATATATATATATATACTATGTATATATATTAGATATATATTTTTAGTTCACTCTGTATTCCTACTATGGCACTACAATATATATATAATCTTTCTCAGAGGCATATCGCTACTTATTTACCGTCTAGCTAATGAAATAACTAAGTTTGGGGGCTCAGCGCCCCCTCCGGGTGCGCAGGGATACGTAACCTCGTCTACGATGAGTCGATGAGGTTACGTCATAGGAAGGGGGTACCAAATTTGAGTTATACGAGGTCTTTAAGACTCCCGTTGTTAGGGACCAAAAAATCCGTTGCTATGGTTCATCCAACTTTGTTATTATTATTATTATTATTATTATTATTATTATTATTATTATTATTATTATTATTATTATTATTATTATTATTATTATTATTATTATTATTATTAAAAAACTGTAAAAAGTTATTTCCTGACAAAAATTTTTTTTATAAAATTAAGGGTATCTTCAACGAAAATCCGGATTTAAATCCAAAGATAGGGGTACAGAAGATTTTCAGAAAATCCAACAAATTTCTTCCAGCATGTTTCTTGACTTTCTTGAAACGCTTGGATGTAAGCGAACATAGTTTGCATATATAAATAAATGCAAAAATATGTTATTATCTTATTTAATCAATCAAATAATCAAATCAATATAAAAAAAAAAGTTGCTGGAAATATACAATAATAGGTACGCACCAAACAGGGGTATTTAAAAGACAATGGCGGCAGTCATCTTATAAATTATTGGAACGAACGTAAATACGAATTAATAATAATTAATTTACTTTATTTAAAAGTTAGTAATGATCAGAAATTCCTAAAGTCATATTATTCAATAATATGTGAACAAATATATTGATTAATAAGATATTAATATAAGGGCATAAAGAAATGTGTTAAAAAAAGAAGTCTTTGACTCCTTGGCCAAAGACCCTGATGTATGTTTACATTACTTGACCCATTTCCAAATTCCCTGCAGAGGAAATTTAAGATAGAAATTTTATACAGAAAATCTCAAGGGGGAATAGCCCAAATATTCGACAGGAAAAAGGGCCGACACAATATCAAAAAAATATCCTGTACAGCCGCCGCAGGAATTAGGATAGGTTAGGTTAAGTTAGGTTATGTTAGGTTAGGTTTTCTTGGATTCGCTAGAGAAACTAAACAACCAGATTTTTTTTCCTGTCGGCCATTTATTTGGTTATAGGTCCATCTCAAGCAGCGAGTTTAAAGATTCCTAAAACCGGATTTAAAGTTTACTTGATTCTTCTGACACTTAGCTTAAAGAATATTCATGACCTTTACAGAATATTTATAATAAAACGCACCATAAAATATACCGAGACAAATTATAATATATATAGGTTATATATATATATATAGTATATAGTGTACCTAAATATATATATATATATATATATATATATTTATATATATATATATATTATATATGGTATATATATATATAATATATATATATATATGATATGAATTCCTCAAATATTATTAAAGCTATATAGATAGATATGAAGAGTGGACGCCGACCACCACATTTCATCTGTGCGTGGCACAAATCGCACGAGAAAGCGCCTACTCCTGAAAATACTTAATTTCAAGTACCAGACACACTCACACATACACATACATAGCAATATATATATATATATATATATATATATATATATATATATATATATATATATAAGGTTAACGATATACACATATATATATATATATATATATATATATATATATATATATATATGTATATATATTTAAATATATATACAAATATATTTATAAATATTGGTTATATATACATATATATTACATATATATACAATAAATAGCAGTATATATATATATATAGGTTATTGTTAAGGTTATTATATATATATATATATATATATATATATATATATATATATTATCGCCTCATTTGCTGTGTAAAAGGATACAACCTCAAAATTGCGTTTTTCAAGAAAAGCATTCGAAGCTTAAAATTATACAAAGTATAGGGAATCTCATAATGGAAAAATTCTCTTATCGGGAGATTGATGTTAAGATGTCATAATTTTACAATCCTAAACCCATCCACATCATTTCATTATATACCTATCTCTCGTAGTAATAACTTAAAAACGCACTTTTTTAATTTGGCCATTCTTGGGGTTGAGTAATATATATATATATAGTATATATATAGTATATATATATATATATATATATATATATATATATATATATATATATATATATATATATATATATATATATAAATAAG
>JABUQX010145173.1:32500-34099 GCA_015478945.1 Trachelipus rathkii | reverse complement strand
GTCACTGGAACGACTTGCAAAGAACTTTGGGTCATCCGTGAGGAAGAGCAAGGTGAACGCTTTCATCAACACATTAAAGTTATGGAAGAGCGTTACCAAGGCCGATGTGACACCAACATGATGGCAGGTTACTGCTGATCTTTGATGAGAGACATTTCATAAGTTGAACATTGGAGATAGTCAAAGAAGAGGTCGTTTATGCAAATATTGTCAATATACATTTTTGTACATATTTTCTTTAATTTTACATGTCAATTCTAAAATGGTAATAAGCATTCACTCACATTTATATGCATTCACTATCACAACTTTGTGCTACGGATAATTAAATGTATTTTTCATTATTATTGCATATTGTGTCTTACCTTATTCTTATCTGTAAGTCTGTTCAGATATTCAATAAAATGATCATACATTTGCTGTTAATTTGAAAGTGCAATATGTGATATAGCAAAAACCTTATGTGATAGACCAAAATTGATGACAAATTTGGAATCAGCACCCGAGAATTACCTTAAAATCTTTGGAAAACCTTATCCCAGAAAAATGTTGTTGACCAGTGTTATTAATCAAGAGAAATTATTATTATTATTATTATTATTATTATTATTATTATTATTATTATTATTATTATTATTATTATTATTATTATTATTATTATTATTATTATTATTATTATTATTATTATTATTATTAATTATTATTTTTATTATTATTATTATTATTATTATTATTATTATTATTATTATTATTATTATTATTATTATTAATTATTATTTTTATTATTATTATTATTATTATTATTATTTTTATTAATATTATTATTATTATTATTATTATTATTATTATTATTATTATTATTATTATTATTATTATTATTATTATTATTTTTAATTTATTATTATTATTATTATTATTATTATTATTATTATTATTATTATTATTATTATTATTATTATTATTATTATTATTATTATTATTATTATTATTATTATTATTATTATTATTATTATTATTATTATTATTTATTATTATTATTATTATTATTATTATTATTATTATTATTATTATTATTATTATTATTATTATTATTATTATTATTATTACATAGAAATTAGAAACAAAACCAAGATGTTAATGAATAACAAGAAAACTTTCTATGTATTAATGCGGTTCTTAATATATTTACACATTTAAATAAGAATGAAGTGAACACAATTTAATTCTACTTTAAGATCCGCATCCGCATCCGCATCCGCATCCTCATCATCTTTAAGATCCGCATCCGCATCCGCATCCGCAAACAGTCAAATTTTGACATCCGGTCCATCACTAATATATATATATATATATATATATATATATATATATATATATATATATATATATAAATATATATATATATATATATATATATATATATATATATACATATATATATATATATATATATATATATATATATATATATTTATATATATATATATATATATATATATATATATATATATATATATATATATATATATATATATATATATATATATATATATATATTTTATATATATATATATATATATATAAAATTCATATATATAT